>JAGVVM010010550.1:0-10765 GCA_019149425.1 Psidium friedrichsthalianum
TCACCATTCCATAAACATATAAGAGATGAGTTTACACTATCCGAGCAACAAAATTTACTACTTGATAGTGCCTCTAAGGAGCATTGAACATCTTCCACTGTGGGCCAAATTATCAGTGGATCCCCTAAACAAGAGGTCCTTTATCTTCTGAGAAGCCTGATGAGAACGAAGATGTCAGCTCCGCCATCCACTTTTCGTCTAAAGATTCGAGGGAAGAAAAGTGACTAAGCCAAAAGGAAAATGGTGGGACAATATTTTGGTTCAGATCAATAATCACACTATGTGTGATGATGCAGAAGACACAAACAAAGGGGTGCAATGGTAGATTTAACTGTATACACAACTGTGCAGGTACATCTTTCTTGCATTCAGGGAATGTCTGCTTGTTTGCCTGTTGCACATGTAGCAGAATGCAGAAAATTTGAACTCTCCACAAGTCAAGAACTACAGGATTCACCAAATCTTACCTAATAAACAAGAGGAGACTTCTGAAAATTTTTGTCAAAAGTACACTCTTGCAGTACACTGCGCAGCTTCATGTGACCTCAATTTCTCATATTGGAACCCATGTGGTATCCAGGCACTGATGCAATTAATCTAGCCTGGAACTACAGAGCACATACCACTAAATCTCCATAGTCGAACTTCTTAAGAAAGAAAGATTAATAGTGAAATTGCCAACAGCTGGTGCATTTATGATGAATTCGGGCCACTGTGATCAGTCCCAAACGAGCAATAAGATAAAGGAAGGGTCAGTCAACTTCATTTGCAACAACAACACTGCACTAATGAATTTAGTGGATATCTGCAGCATTGTTGCAAGAGAATAACTGGGGTCAAGTATCTGCCTTTGGACAGAACACAACATCGTATTGACTGAACCCTGAACTTTAAACTGACAGAATCGAGATCTAGAACTTCAAATTACAGCAGGCAAGAGATCAGTTTAATCATTGAAATGAATAGGTGATCACAAGATTTCCTATATGCTCCACAAGAAGCACTCCCAATTGATTTATAATGAAAACAGGGGCCAAATTAAATTAAAAGGACCTTGACGCAAACAAGTGAATTGCAAGTCAGAAAGCAACATTTAAAGTTCTTCAGTCTTCCTAAATTCCTTAGTATGACTACAATAACATCAAAACAAAATTAGATTTTTTTTTTCTTGTCAAGTAGAACAGAGATTTTGTCCATTGCAAACCAGTTTGAAGGGACAATACTAACAATTTTTCACATTGTGACATCATAGAAACTCTGAGGTTTCTTTTGCGTCAAAATTATGGTGCAAGTGGAATTATGATACTTAAGGGTTGTGCCTAAGGTTAATCCAATTGACTATTTCAAGTTGAAGGCAATTTTTACGTCAAGAACAGCACTCTGTAATAAGTCAGTTGGATTGCCATTGTGATTTGCCTAAGTAAGTTGGATTGCCATTGTGATTTGGCCATACCTTCAGTGCACTAAGATAATCCAACAAATCATTTTATTCAGTTTGCAAGCATTACTTAGGTCTTTCCAAGGATCCACAATCTTGGCTGCTATTGTCCCAGTCTAACACATATCAAATTGGCGGGTATGTACAATGATCCGCACTCCCAATTTGCTAGTGTCTTTCTCTACACATCTCTAGAAATGGGAAGTTGAGGTTTGTGTATTACACAATTTGCCAGTGCGTTACTCTAGAAAAAAAACATTAGAAAAAAAACATGAGATCAAGAGAGTTGAAGAGTGCCCAGTTTGGAAGAACTGAAGCACAAAATCAGCCGCATCATCTCCCCACATCACATGAGAAAGCCTTTTTCCTTTTTCTCTCCAAAATGTACAGACACATCCAGCAAAACCACATCCAAGAACAAAGATTTTGAGATTCAAGATACATGTACTAAATATACTCCATAGACATATTCACTGAGACATCCCGCGTAAACTCAACCGCGACACTCGAACTTGTATTGTGCATAAATAAGAGGGACTGACAAGACGACAAAACTAAAAGCGATTCCAATACCCCAAATTAGGGTTGTCCAAGCAGGAACCGCCCATATCCCGGCCACATCCGCCAAATAGACATCATGCTCCATGTCCAGGTCAAGGAGTCTCTGCCGGCTCTCATTCAGCTCCGCCGCAACGCCCTCCATCTCCGCAGAATAAATCCGCAGGAGCCTCAAACTGTTGTACAGGTAGAAACAGCTGACAGCAAACATGACGACGGACAGTGCGAAAGGCATCCACATGAAGCCGCAAGTGATATATGGCGATTTAGAGAGCGACAGGGCGAGGGCCAGGCCGCCGAGGAAGAGTAGCAAGTTCAAGCAAGAGCGCCTCATGACGCCGTTGATGCTGCGGTCCAGCTCCCTCATTATCTGTCCAGAACGGCTAGTGCTTTCCCGGAGAAGTAGACGCTCCATAATCGTGAAGTTTCAGAGATGGGAAAGAGAAGATCAGAGGATTGTATGAAAAAAGGTAGACCTACCCGATGGCCAGTGCTGATACCCAATCTGGGATAGAAAATAGAAGACGAAGGGCGGGATTTTACGAAGAGACCTAGACCTACATCCGACGGCCAGTGCTAGGGATTTCGAATGGACGGTCGGGATAATGGGAGATAATCAGGGTCATCCGACGGTTACTGTTTCTCCAATTTTATCCGGACCGCAATGGGCTTTTTCATGAGCCGATAAAAAAAAAAAAAAAAAGGGCTCTGGGCTTTCATGTGCCTCCAAAAAGAGTGCTTTCGGAAGATGCTTGATCTTCTAGAAAAGGAAAATTAATAGATAAATAAAAAGAGAGAGAGAGAGAGACATTGGATTTAACGCGTGATCACCAAATTTGTAAGAGCCATGAGATCTTTAATTAGCATGTAATATTACTAGTGAGTTTTAAACTTCCAATCACCAATTAGCCATATATAAGTTGCCATATGCATTCCTTTTAAATAAGAATTCAATGCAGAAATTTCCATGTCAGTGAAGCTAGGAATAAAATATAGGATAACGACACAGATTATCCTTGAACTTTGATTTAATGTGCAATTTGATCTATATATTTTTTTAGTTGTTCAATGTGATTCTTGAACATTAGAGATGAGCGGTTTCAGCTTCCAAATGGGCTCCACCTAGAACCTACAACCTGTTTGTCGAAATATGTTCCTCATTTTTTAGAACTTAGGACATACCATGTGTTCAATGAAACCCTGTCACATGTTTCAAGGCCATTTCCAAAATCTACCCAAGTTCCACTTATATTTTTAATTGAAACCTTTAATGGCTACCACTTGCTATTATAATCCACAGACTACAACTCATATTTGGACAAATGAATAAATAGGAAATGTTAACAAGACAAGAAGTCTTTTGGTCATAAATATCGTTGAAAATGGAAGTTTAGACTAAGGGTTACAGATTACGCATTCATCATCCAACGTCATGGAATACCACAAAATCATGTGAATACATATATTAAGAAAAATGTAAAAATTCGTTACAAGTTTTAGACTCTATATACCTAAAACCCGGAACCTACCTATTAGAACGGATTCTCCAATTTTTAAAAATCATAACCTATCTTGCATATCTTAGAACCTGAAACTGAATAAGTTCCTCACAAATTTGATTTCACTTTTTGAATTCTATCTTGAAACCATGCTCACCCCTACTAAACTTTCGGTCAATGTGCAACGTGGTCCTTAAGCTTTTGATTTATTCAATATAGTTCATAGATTTTTGGCACGTGTTCAATGTAATTCCTGAGCGATATGAGAATATTCAATATTGTCCTTCTGTTAGTGCAAGATTAGAGACTACATTCAATATTTTCATACGTCCAAAGACTAAATTGTACTTGTTTCAAAATTTTAGGAACCATATTGAACAAATTTACAGTTAAGGAACTATATTGCATATTGAGTTAAAATTTAGGAGTCATTTGTGTCATTTTTGCTTAAATAAATTAAAATATACTGCGGAAACAAAAAAAAACAAAGAACTTAAAGTTCTTTAAGTAAAAGATAAAAAAAAAAGATTGAGTATAATTGAAAAAGGAGACAAGGAGAAATTATATCTAAAAATAAAAAATATAGTTTATTTCAAAAATATTGAAATATTAATGTTAAAGATTGAACAGGGTTTTGACGAACTTAAAGGCACATGCAATTTAATTTTACTCAAATAATTAGTGCGTCCACAAAAAGAAAAAAGTGTAAATGGCAATTACATGCTAGGACTTTGTTAGCATAATAGTATTTGCGTGACTATGATAATAACAGTATGTTGTGAGTTATAAATTCTTTAAAAAAATGGATCCCACAACGACTTTTAATTAATTATTATTTACTTTTTATGGAACAAAAGAGGCTCTTAGTGTAACAGTCATCCAAAGATTGTTATATAATTAATTCCCTTACATGCCACGAATTGTGAGATCAATAGTTCAAGCTCACAATGGCTAAACTTGCCTCTTTAATGATTGCATTGATATATCATACTACAGTCAAGTCTTGATAAGTATCGAAGCTATAAATTGACCCATTTGAAAAATGTTGTAAGATTTTGTGATATCACTGTCAATTGTTCTCTAAATGATCAACTTGTGGATTCTTTGCTCGATGTGTTATCTTCATGCTGATTTGAAGAAGATTTTACACTGCAACCATTATGATTTTTTGCCTTTTGATTTATTACTTCAATGAAAGTAACTCATTCTCCTAACTTTCAATCGACTCCCTCCATCATCAATGTGGATATCCTAAATCGATCGCGGTTCATCAAGGCTAACTTCACTTTCTCGATCTAAGTTTCAAGCCCGTAGCGGAAGTGATGCCATTGTTGTCGGTAACAAGCACATTAGAGAAGAATCATTTATGGCCTCTGCACGATCATTTGGGAAGAAGAAGACGACGTCTGTTGGCGTTGGGCGCAAACTCTGTGGACGGAGATCAAAGCTGCACAAATGAGAAACTCAAACCCCGGCATCCCTGAAGTGAAGCTGTAATATCTCAAATTAATGAAGACCCTAAAACAGATTTGTCTTTCATGGTTCTGATTTGATTTTGAGATCTTGTTGTTGTTGGGCTCATACAGGATGTCACCAAATGAAATTTCTATTCTCAGCATTTTGTCATCTACGTATATCTTTTTTCTTGGTTAGTGGGCTTTATTTTATGCTCCATTCATTCCAGAAAAACAACTTCCAAAAAAATATTTTTTTCGAATTTTCTGACATTTGATTCATGACAAACAAATGAGTCAACAAAAATATTTTCCTTCAATTAAAAAAAACACCTTAAGAAATGGGAAAAATGATTTCCCTTTTTTTTAAAGATGAAATCATTTCCCCTCCTTTTTTTCCTCTCTACACACCGTTTAATTATTTTTTATTTTTATTTTTAATTTTTTCTATTGATCAATCATGTGATATTGGCCCAAGTTGTACATATAAGGCATCGCCTGGATAATCCATATATATATGGCATTTCTCGATTCAACATAAGCTAAATAGGTGAATGCTTAGGAGTGACGACGCATTGCTGACCGATTTTCTAGTAACTAAAGCTTTTTTTTTTTTTTGTAAATAAGCGACTTACCTAACCCAATATTGACTCTTTCAATTAGAAAAGAAAAAAAAAACTAGAAGAGGCACACACGTATACATGAAAGCAAAACATGAAATACTTATTAAGGAAAGACAAAAGAGGCTCAAATGCACAAGATAAGGGCGAAGCATTTGTACTGTGATTTAGCTTGAAAAGCCAATTCTCAATTCATTTTTGATTGAGCATGATTGTAACAAAACGAGGTGATCGATCTATGTTTGAGCTCATATTTCGGGTTTCCAAAGGTAAAGTATAACATGAACTTGGAGTTTAGGTCAAGTACCAAATACAATTCAAATTCAAGGGACGAATAACTGAAAACGTCATATGGTATGTGCAGCTATCTCTCCTAGAAAGCTAGGTGTTCCATTAGTTTCGAAAGCAACAGAGAGTCTAGAAGAAGAAGAAGAAGAAGAAGAAGAAGTCACTCTTGAATAATCAAGAAGAAGAAGAATAATTAGCTAGTTGAACTTTAATAGCTCTAGGAGTCACTTAACACGTTAGGTTAAGCCACGTTGCATTCATCTTCGATTTGGATTCCTGAAGAAACGAGAATGTCAATATTTTATAATGAATATTAAAATATATATAGTGAGGGGAAACATGAAGCGTCATTCTTGGATTTCATCACAATCAATGTTGGGTAACAGTGAAGCAGATAGATCAAGATTTTCCATGTTTTGATCTCGGGGTTCATTAGTTACTTTTTCATACCAAGAGCTTGTTGGTCTCTTTTGCTCTTGTTCCAGCAAATTTGATTATATGGGTTGCGGAATGCAAAATTGTAATGATGAGCACCTGAACATCATCCACCAGCCAAGCCGCCCTCAGCAAATCAATTCCAAAACCAGCCTCTAAAGCATAACTCCTAAAAATTGCTTGCAATTGTATTTCATGTAATAGTTTCCAAATGTCCGCATCTAAAGATGCCATAAAAATTACACCAAACAAAACATTATTTTCGAAGAAGTCATAAAAATTACGAAAGAAAATGACAGCGGACGGTCGGCATAGCGTGGCTCTTTCGAAAAAGTCATCTAACGACAATTAGCAATCAATTGAAGAAGACAGACGAATGAAAAAAGGAGGCACAGGGACATCATAGTTACCTAAGTCATCAACTCCGGAAGGACTCCCGTTCTTTTCTAAAAGGTAATGCAAGTCCTTCGGATTAAATCCTTCCGACGGAGAAAGTTCTCCCGTCTCTATATAAATAAAAAGATGAGCCCAGTTGTTATCACTGTATAGGGACTAATGAAAAGAAAAATCACCTACATTTATGTCAAGCAAGATCAAAGTAATGGACATATCAAAGTCCAACTACTTTCGATTTCTCCCCTTACAGCTTTTTTAACATAAAGATGCATGAAATCAAACAGATCTGGTCCGTCCGTCCCTCCCTCCCTCCCTCGCAGTCTACCACACAAGAAGAGATTTTCTGATCAGGAAGAGAACCTAAATCTGGTAAACCCGCACGAAAACTCGATACATCCAAGGATTAACCTTGCTTGGTGGATGCTAGCCAGGACTAGTAATAGGATGCTCCAGACAAAACAAATCAGACCCACTCAGGAAACCAGGTTTGGACAAGGTTTTCTATTGACTTCCTTAGACAAAGGTCTAGTCAAACAAGAATTGGAAGATGCACGTCCAGAGTCATAGCTGAGGTTCATTGGATGTTCAAAACAATCCATCTCCACGTACATTGCCTAGATACAGGAACAACTAACATGGTCATGTACCATGATGTCTGCTTTACCTCTGCCCAGTTTTCATCTTACATCAGTAAATTCTTCAAACACTCAGATGGCGATGTTATCGAAAAAAATTGCATGAAAATCTAACAGCAAATAGAAAGAG
This sequence comes from Psidium friedrichsthalianum, assembly GCA_019149425.1. Lineage (NCBI taxonomy): Eukaryota > Viridiplantae > Streptophyta > Magnoliopsida > Myrtales > Myrtaceae > Psidium > Psidium friedrichsthalianum. Next base: position 7,454 of record JAGVVM010010550.1, read on the forward strand.
AAGATAAAAGTCGTGTATGAGCTTCCAGAGAGTGCTATTAAAATGACATGGTTCCGAGCACAAAAATTTTGAGATAGTTACCATGATATGGAGTTTGTAACACAATTCAAAGTTCTTCTGAAAATATCAGAGGTCTAGCAGTTAGGCAAATGATCATGCAACTTGACACGTGGTTGACTCACCAACTAGATGTATGGTCACATTCCTTCTTTTGCATGTAACAAAATGACAGAACGAAAATGACTGCAAAGAGAATGAATTAGTGACCGACGAAAATTGGAAGTTTAGAGAAGACACAGAACTAATACCAACGCAGGAATTGGGACTGTTTTTTGGCTCTGCAAATGTCACAATAGGGAAGAATAGCTTAGCTGTAACAGGCAAAGAATAAGATCGTATGGAATGATAATGTAATAGTTAAGAAACCTCACATCAACACAATTCTAACCAGATAATTGACCGTTAAAAATGCAATCATAATCAGATAATTGATTGTTAGTGACGGATGTTTTTCTGATAATCAAATAGGAATAAGACTACAACAACAATGAGGATTAATCAAAGATCGAAATAACATCTTGTTAAGAATCTTGTATGAGAGTGTCTCTACTATAAGTCTTACTTTTATCATAATAAAAGCGTTAAACACATTAAGTACAAAAGGTATAGAAATATATTTTAAAACATCCTTAAAGTATAAATCAAAGTCTTTTCAACAAAGTAAGGTAGTTTTGTTTCCTTCAAAATCAAATATAACTTCTCAACAGAAAGTATATCAAGATTATGTTTGTATTAAGTTTAAACTTTAAAAAGGGTAACCTAGAGAGTATTTCAGATTGTACTCTCGAATAACGTGGATTATTTTCAATGTAGTTTCTTAAATAAAGAATTTTTGAGCCAAATATAAAATTCTGCATAAATATTCAGTGCTTAACAATTCTTATTAGCAAGCGTAATTGTCCAATCAAATTAGGCGATGTCTTTCACAGCAGAACTACTAAATTTGAACGAAGTTTTTAAATTGGCATCTACCATATCAAATTCAAAATCCAGATATTGTTTTAATCAAGTAAATATTGACCAAAATTTCAATAGTGGCTTTGTAATCTTAATTTGGCTAATCATGAGAATCACAAGGATCAAAGACTCCTCCCATTTTCTCTATACAAATAGGAGGCATCTCTGTTTATTTTAGGATGGGCAGACTTTTAATTGGATGGAGTGCTATCAAAAAGCTATTAAAATTAAAAAAAATTCGACACGAAATCCTTTCGAACATGTCATTAAGACCTCATCAAAGATTTTGGTCATCCGGACCTCAACCATCTTATACTTGACAAAAACAAAATTCGTGGGTTTTAATTTTTGTATGCCAAATTTTACAATTTTTATCTACAATCTAAATATTTGAGTTTGAACTTGGACAAATTTATAAGATAATCTAGATCATACTTAAATGTGTCATTTAATTTTTAACAAAATTCATTTAATTTTAACTATCATGCTCATATTTTTATATAGATTACGTATACGAAACTACAACTTATATCAATTGATTAAATATCACTTAAAAATTTCATTATCAGTCATTATAAGAATTACATTTAGGAACTCAAATATAGCCTATTCCTTTAGATCTATCTCACTTAATTAAAAAAAATCATATAGCTGAGAATCAATTATACCCTAATTTTTACCCACCCATAGGTGGCTTAGTTGGTTAAGGCGAACTTGGAATTGTGTGGTTAGACGCACTGGTCTCAGGTTCGATTCCCCAGCTAAGCACCTGTGATTTAAGTGGGAAGCCATGGTGGTGAGTTGTTGTGCTAATCTCCCCTGAGCAATAGTCGAGGTGTGCACAAGCTACCCCGGACATCTCGGTTACAAAAATATACATATATACATATATATATATATATATATATATATATATAGCCTAATTCTTTACTTCTAGCTTACTTCATTAATATCTTAGAACCATAATTGTTTACAAAAAAAAAAACAACTTAAATAGAAAAAGTTACAATTTATTCAAATCCCACTCCAAATATGAATGTAACATGATAAATTTATAGGTGGAGACATCACGATTTTTCTGAAGATGAACATCCCAATGCAACTAACCAAAATCGAAGAAATTTCTTCAATTGCTGTGATTAAGTTAAAAGATCTAAGAATAAGAATTTGAAATATTTCCAACCCATCAAGGTTTGTAATGTTAAGAGGGAAAATAATAAAAAGTACCAAATCCAAAGAAAGGTAGAAAGTGGCCATCTAGAAACTGTTTGGCAACGGTATGTACATAGGAAAAATAGATAAAGTAAAAATTTTAATGGCTGAGTATGCGAGTCTGACTTTATCATTATGCGATTGACGACTATGATGGATTTGGAGAATGAACACATGAAATGCACAAAAGAGTTCCCATTGATGTCGGCGATACTTGGAAAAATAAAATTAAGTAAACGCTAGTTATTCAGTACGCAAATCAGACTTTACGATTATAGAATCGGAATGCATCAACGAAAATCCTGTCATGAATCCAGCTGTTGTTAAAATGACAACGAGAAAAGAAAGAATTGAAACCCCAATTCCTATAACTAATCCAAATATCTACCAGCAGACATCCCTTAAAGATAATTACTACTCTTCCTTGACAATGCGTCTACGTAAACTTTTCTACAACTTGAAACGAATCATAGAAATCTCTCAACGATGTGAGGCTCATCGTACTTTCAATAGCAATCACATCACAAAACCTAAGCACACTAGGTGGATGTGCAAATTGAGCTTTCGTAATTGTCTTTAGCCGCATGTGGTACCGGAAAAAGCCCTTATCAAGCATTACCAAAAGCACTTCATCCTTCCATACGTCGATAAGCTTTATTTGGCTTATTCGGAGATATTGCCGATCGCTCATTCTGAAAATATCATGAACTGGATAGTGCTTCAAGTCCTGCTCAACGTGGATGCTGAACTTTTTAACCCAATACCAATTTGCAGAGTCCTCCAAAACCCATATGTCCAAGAGCTTGGCATACGTACCATATGCATATAGGTGGCCCTTGGTTGCCAACAAGTGCATCCTTCCTGAGCTTGACATGATTCAGTCACTCTAACTGGATGAGGCAGAAAACGAAATTCCAAATGTTCTATGCTAAAGACCATGATGGAATGTGTACACGGGGGCGATATGTCTTTCTCCCCTCGCTTCCCAATTGCCATCCAATGAAGACACCCATTTACAACAGATGGGGCAAACATTTCTCTAGGACGATAAGGAAAGGACCCAACTTTCCTCCATCTCATACC
>JAGVVM010010552.1:0-19273 GCA_019149425.1 Psidium friedrichsthalianum
TTTCAGCTGTTGCTCATGAATAGTTAATGCAATATATGATTAAGAGTTGTATCAAAGAGATAGGAAATGCGAATTATAGTGGAATCTCTACGGATGTAGAGCTAGTTTGAGTGTGGGCCAGTATAAATCTTGTGTCTTGATTTCTCTTTTTTCGCATTTACTCTTATTTCATTATGTTTGTGCCCATAATCCTAACACACAGGTGCTACGTTCGTCCCAAATTAATTTTTTATGTTGCGACAAATCCAAAATGGGTATATATGTACCACATTAACCCCAAACTAGTGTATCTGTGCCATATTTACCACAAAAAATCTCAGATTTACCGCAATTTTGGATAGATTTGGCACCATTGTACCGTTTGAGAATTTTTTATAATACAAAAAAATAGTTTTGGGCCGGGTGTACCGTTTATGATTTTTGGTGTATTAGCCCGGTGGCGTCCATGCTCGATTTTCTTCATACAAAATCACCATTTTCGTTCCGCTCCATGCATACCGGAATTGTCTGCAACATCATTTCCTATTGACCTGACCTCGAAACGAAATTCTAGTTCGCACCGAGATGCAAGTTATCCTTAAGCAATTTGATGCACGTTAGGTTGCGCAATTTATGTTGTAGGTCCTTGACAATTAAAAGGGCCGACGTTATGGTCTGCTAATAGTTGGCAACAACGGGTCCGTGCCGCGAGAACAATTTCTGTCGCCCAAATGGTAACATTGGACTCTCCTAGATATGTAACTAATGAAACTTGTCTTACCTGTCCGACCAAAAAAAAAAAAAAAAAAAGAAACTTGTCTTAGCTGTACTTTCCAATGTTAGTGAAAATTGGTGCTCTTAATTATGTCTGTCACCCAATCATATTGTCATCTTTAAACTCCTAAGATTAGAATTTTTAATCATCATGCCCTAGAATAGATTAAATACCTAATCGAAAAAGAGACTGTACTGTAAATCGTTCCGTAGGTTTGACTTATATTCTTGACTTTTGGTAACAAAAAATCAAAGGGTAGCTGGAGAAACCTTCCGTGCCTGCTTTGTATTTATTAGTTTCTTGGTCAAACGATAACGTGAGAACCTCAAGCACCAGATTTGATCTTTCAGCTGCTTTTTTCTTTTTGTCTCGTAGTAATACCTGTGAGGAATTTATTAACTCGATAGCCTGACAGTACTATCTTCTGATCACACGATCTGCCAATCAATAAGTGCTTCATGCAAAACACATGGCGATGATGTGCAGATCTACGTTGAGATCGTACTGTCCTCGACAGTACTGTTAGAAAAACATTTCTCGCTTGTGAAGTCCCTCTCTCATCTTTAACAATTTTATAACTTGATCTATCCATGCTTAGCGTGGAAAAGTCACATAACTTTTGGCCATCAACCCTCATAAACAATTCAAGAAACTAAACATTTTCATGCGGTGGACCTCGTCTTTGTCTACCTAAGTAATCACAGAGTCGATAGATAAGAGGGCAGGAACCTAATCCAACGAGTCACGCCGTCTTGATCGTTCCTATTTAAAATAAATAAATAATAGAGAGAACTTATGATCTAATCATGCTAGGGGGTTTGGATAAAAATGTCATGTTCTTTAGGGACCAGCCGATCACACATATGTGCCTCGTAAGTAGCTAGCTGCTTGCGAACATGCGCTGCTGCGACTTAGGACTTGCGGCTTGTTAGCTTTATCGGTGAAGAAAAATAATCTGTGCAATTTTGTTACAAAATCTCGTGTTCGATACATTCCGATTGATCGAAAAACTAACCAATTTGCAACAGAAAATAGTGGAAATTGAAATAATAAAGAGAATTATTATTATTGTCATTGGCATTATTATTATTAGGAAGCTACTATCTTGACGGTTTGACAGTACTGTCAGTTGTTCCTGACCACACAATTCCTTAATCAATGAGTGCTTTATGCAAAAATAGGAGTGAGCAAACCAAACCGATGGTTCGGTTCTTGATTCTAGAGGGGTCCAGTCCGGTTCCTGATTCCTAAATTGAAACAAGTGACGGGTGATTTGATTCTCGATTCCAAGGACATAGGATCAGACCTCCCCAACCGAATTGGTCAAATTTTTATAAGCAAATTATGGTAGAATTGATCCACTAGCAAGAAAAAGGAAAAAGAACTTATCCACATTTTTGCACAAACATGGAGAAAGAACAATCTAAGTATGCACGGGAAAAAAAACCAATCCAAAGTCAGATCGATGTCATGTGCCTATTGTTGTTTGTTCATCCATCAAATTATGGTGCATATTTTTTTTTATTATGTTACCGGTCCAAGGAAACTGCCTAGTCCGATTCTCGAGACTATCAGTCGAGTTTTCGATTTTCGAAAAAGTGAGAACTAGAACCACTAGTCCAGTTTCCGTTTCTTGAGGAGAACCAGATTGAATCGGAAACTGGACTAGTGGTTCTAGTTCTTAATTTTTCGAAATCGAAAACTCGACTGATAGTCTCGAGAATCGGACTAGGCAGTTTCCTTGGACCGTAACATAATAAAAAAAATATGCACCATAATTTGATGGATGAACAAACAACAATAGGCACATGACATCGATCTGACTTTTGGATTGGTTTTTTTTCCCGTGCATACTTAGATTGGTTCTTTCTCATGTTTGTGCAAAAATGTGGATAAGTTCTTTTTCCTTTTTCTTGCTAGTGGATCAATTCTACCATAATTTGCTTATAAAAATTTGACCAATTCGGTTTGGGGAGGTCTGATCCTATGTCCTTGGAATCGAGAATCAAATCACCCGTCACTTGTTTCAATTTTAGGAATCAGGAACCGGACTGGACCCCTCTAGAATCAAGAACCGAACCATCGGTTTGGTTTGCTCACTCCTATTTTTGCATAAAGCACTCATTGATTAAGAATTGTGTGGTCAGGAACAACTGACAGTACTGTCAAACCGTCAAGATAGTAGCTTCCTAATAATAATAATGCCAATGACAATAATAATAATTCTCTTTATTATTTCAATTTCCACTATTTTCTGTTGCAAATTGGTTAGTTTTTCGATCAATCGGAATGTATCGAACACGAGATTTTGTAACAAAATTGCACAGATTATTTTCTTCACCGATAAAGCTAACAAGCCGCAAGTCCTAAGTCGCAGCAGCGCATGTTCGCAAGCAGCTAGCTACTTACGAGGCACATATGTGTGATCGGCTGGTCCCTAAAGAACATGACATTTTTATCCAAACCCCCTAGCATGATTAGATCATAAGTTCTCTCTATTTATTTATTTATTTTAAATAGGAACGATCAAGACGGCGTGACTCGTTGGATTAGGTTCCTGCCCTCTTATCTATCGACTCTGTGATTACTTAGGTAGACAAAGACGAGGTCCACCGCATGAAAATGTTTAGTTTCTTGAATTGTTTATGAGGGTTGATGGCCAAAAGTTATGTGACTTTTCCACGCTAAGCATGATAGATCAAGTTATAAAATTGTTAAAGATGAGAGGGGACTTCACAAGCGAGAAATGTTTTTCTAACAGTACTGTCGAGGACAGTACGATCTCAACCGTAGATCTGCACATCATCGCCATGTGTTTTGCATGAAGCACTTATTGATTGGCAGATCGTGTGATCAGAAGATAGTACTGTCAGGCTATCGAGTTAATAAATTCCTTCACAGGTATTACTACGAGACAAAAAGAAAAAAGCAGCTGAAAGATCAAATCTGGTGCTTGAGGTTCTCACGTTATCGTTTGACCAAGAAACTAATAAATACAAAGCAGGCACGGAAGGTTTCTCCAGCTACCCTTTTGATTTTTGTTACCAAAAGTCAAGAATATAAGTCAAACCTACGGAACGATTTACAGTACAGTCTCTTTTTCGATTAGGTATTTAATCTATTCTAGGGCATGATGATTAAAATTCTAATCTTCAGGAGTTTAAAGATGACAATATGATTGGGTGACAGACATAATTAAGAGCACCAATTTTCACTAACATTGGAAAGTACAGCTAAGACAAGTTTCTTTTTTTTTTTTTTTTTTTTTGGTCGGACAGGTAAGACAAGTTTCATTAGTTACATATCTAGGAGAGTCCAATGTTACCATTTGGCGACAGAAATTGTTCTCGCGGCACGGACCCGTTGTTGCCAACTATTAGCAGACCATAACGTCGGCCCTTTTAATTGTCAAGGACCTACAACATAAATTGCGCAACCTAACGTGCATCAAATTGCTTAAGGATAACTTGCATCTCGGTGCGAACTAGAACATTTCGTTTCCGAGGTCAGGTCAATAGGAAATGATGTTGCAGACAATTCCGGTATGCATGGAGCGGAACGAAAATGGTTGATTTTGTATGAAGAAAATCGAGCATGGACGCCACCGGGCTAATACCACCAAAATCATAAACCGGTACACCCGGCCCAAAACTATTTTTTTGTATTATAAAAATTCTCAAACCGGTACAATGGTGCCACATCTATCCAAAATTGCGGTAAATCTGAGATTTTTTTTGTGGTAAATATGGCACAGATACACTAGTTTGGGGGTTAATGTGGTACATATATACCCATTTTGGATTTGTCGCAACATAAAAAATTAATTTGGGACGAACGTAGCACCTGTGTGTTAGGATTATGGGCACAAACATAATGAAATAAAGAGTAAATGCGAAAAAAGAGAAATCAAGACACAAGATTTATACTGGCCCACACTCAAACTAGCTCTACATCCGTAGAAGATTCCACTATAATTAGCATTTCCTATCTCTTTGATACAACTCTTAATCATATATTGCATTAACTATTCATGAGCAAAAGCGAAAACTATCGGTATAATATGGGTTCAAACTGTAAAAGCTCACTATGTCTCGGAGACCCCGTGCATTCTCGTTAGTAAGAAGTATGGACCACAACCAACAATGACACCAATTTGGGATGAACGGGGCATTGATATATCGGTTTGAATTTTTCATGACACAAAAAATGGTTTGGGAGCAAATGTGACACGGACGTAGCGGTTTAGGATTTTCGAAGGTACTAACCCAATGCTATTTGACGGGTAAAAAACAAAAAAGAAAATTCTTCATGTTGCAATATGCTTGCTTAGTAGAGATTAGTTTGTATGCAAACTGATGGCGAGTGCGCAACAGTACCATTTTAGTAAACAATCTCAATCAAAGTAAGGCGCAGAACCGGAAAAGGAGAGGAGGAAAGGAATAGCGCGACGGCTTCTAACTTGATGGAGGCAAGGCAATTAGTCTTAGATTAGAAGTGAAACAAGACACAGCATTTGGAAGGTAAAACAGACAGGTTCTCTAGACAATATGATTACAAACCAGTTTCGTAAGGCAAAACCATTCAACCGACATCCCCTCCAACTAACCAACTTATGGAGAATGTCGGGGACCAAGTCAAGCATTGGGTTTGTTCAGGAATCCCCTTCTTTGAACCGCTTTTATTAGGTACGTATAGTCGATGAAAAAGACATTATTTTCAAAGGCGTTCGATTAATTGACCAAGTGTACACTCGGAATGGTAGGAAGTACACACTTTTCATCGGATCGGGAAGGTGAATTAAGTTGGATATATGGTGAAAGATGACATCTTACGACTGCACCCAAAGGAAAGGGGTAAAGACCATTTTATTTAACGAGATCTATGCGAGCGACATCAACTCTTAAGAATAAAACGAAATGTAATTTTCTCAGATCAGTTAGACCAAAAATTTAGATGAATTCCTTATCGAGGCGTTTGTCTAGAGGTGATGTTGACCAACTTAAACTCGAGACCATATTGTTGGACTACCCAAATGATTCGGACCAATTATGCGAGACGAAAATTTCCGCATCGCTCTTTGGAGACTGGTCAAAGAAGCTGAAAGAATCACTTGTTAATGTCGATTCTAGAAAGAGATCACATTGGACCATCGATGAACTTTATCCTTGGACTTGGATCAAATGCGTGTCAAAAGCAAGATGATGCCAGCCCAGCTTGACCTTGCTAAGTTGTCCTCGCATAATGAGTCTTAGACCACACTGATTGGTGGATCATGAACTTGGCCCTGATTAAAATTTTAATCATATTCTCCTCGCAAGTTTTTAGCGTGTTTCGAATTGGCGGACTCTTAATTGGCTCGAATTATCGTACTTGACAATTGGCATGTTCAAATTTGACCGTTTCACACAAAGGAAACCTTAAATAGCGCAACTATATGTGTTTAAACCACATATGCCTCCGATTTCTCGAGACTCAGCAAAAGTTGTGCATAAGTGAAGGGAAAAGTATGGCCATGCCCATCACCGTCTAACATTGAAACTCTACATCTCATTTGACCAAAGTCCATTGAGAACATGAAAAGATTAGTCGAATAGCAACATTCATTGATCAAGAGCGGCACACGGTAAGAATTCATGCCCAAAAAAGTTTTAAGTGGATGGATTTATTACATGTAAAGAGAAAAAGAGAGTTTCGTGCTCATGCAAAAGTTTGGAATAAATTTTTCGAGATAAATAATGCGAAATTCCAATCTCGTGTGCTCTCTTTTTGAACCTCTTTTGGTAGCACTAGCGGTGTGAGGCAAAGGCTGGTTTTGGAGGGAAGAGAAGTAAGGCGGTTCTCTTCACACGCGAGTGTAACTGTCATTTGAAATGGACGGTCCCGATTGGACCGACGCCGCACGTGGGAATCTGGAATCTCGGTTCGCTTCATCTGGCGACGGCGATGAATGCGATCCTGCGCAGGTATATGCGGCCCAGGTCCATATAAAACGGGCTCCGACTCTGGGCTTTTCCTAAGGTCCGAATGGGGTGAACGACCCAGGCCCAAATGATTGACCCAACTTAAATTATTTATTTTCGATGAACCAATTAAAGAGCTGATTAAGTAGATTCCTTGAGTCACATCCACCTCACACGTGCGTGCCTTGAGATGAGAGCAAGAGCTTTCACTCACACGTGCTGTACTGCCAACCCATTTCCCCATGTCTTTTATTATTTCCATTTTGGGGTACAACTTCCGTTCACAGGACCATCCAGAAGTAGACATTTTAAGATGCCCCACAAAAGTAATCCATGACCTAATGGGGATAATATTCTCTTTCCTTCTTCCAATTTCTTTTTTTCTTTTGAGTAATTTCTTGTTTCCTAATCCTATTTTTAATTAGACATGTTGATATGGGTCATAGACTTATTTGTTAACTATTTATTTGATGGGATGAATCGTTGTATATATTAGATATGTTCAATAAGGGCCTGCATGGTAACCATTCTGTTCCGAAAAACTGATTTTGATTAAAATGACTTTTTCTGATTCTGTTCTTGAATGAGTTTTAAAGAACCGGAAAAGCGTTTGATAACTGCATAAAATTTCTGTTTTGAAAAACTGTTGCTCTTCTTAATTTTTTTCATTTAAGTCAAATAATTATGTAATTACTTTGTAAAATTTTATTCTAAATTGAAGACTAATTTCCAATGCACACTAAAAAATTTAAAATACATTTATTTTTTTTAGCGTGTCATAATAAATGAAACACAAATTTTAATACATGACATTTGAAGTTCGATTAAAGCATGGGACACGTTCTCATATTAAAGACTCACTTTTTTCTTTAAATGTTGCGTTGTCTAAATACATACAAACATAGCAGTCGAACAATCAAATTATCATTAAAAAAAAAACCAAATTATCTTCCTTGATACGAAATACAAGTCCTTCACTATCATTTTGCAACTTCTATCCTAAATCCAAGTGGGTGTTTGGCTCCAGCTCCACGTGCAGATGGTCACATTTTGTGACGCACGACTACGAGTATATATGACACCATCCACACATTGGATGCCCTCATCTTCTGCGATATTTTTTTGTAGAAGAGTGAATCTATGAAATTTAGAAAATTTAGGTCCAAAATTATGAAAATGAGGTCAAACTAGTCTCATCTAAGCTTCTTCTATTTTTAGGAATTTCCTAAAATTTTTGTGATTTTTTAAAAAAAATTCAATTTTTTTTGAAATTTTTTATTTTTATTTTTATTAGGTTGAGAGAAAAGTGACAAGAGAACTAAAAGGAAAAAGTGAGAGATGTGAGATTTCATTCTGTTTTGTGATTCTCAAAAGTGATTATAATTTCAGAACCAACTTTTTTTTGGTTCTGGATTTTGCTCTAAAAGTGATTCTGATTCTCCAAAACTGATTCTTGGAATAGAATCAGAATCAGAATTATTTGCGTTACCAAACATGATTCTCATTCTTTACTATTCAGAGAACAGAATCAGAGAATCAGAATGGTTACCATGCAGACCCTAAATGGGTTAAAAGGGGGTTTCAAATGGCAAAGCCTGGAACAAATATAGATGGTAAATGGGTTCATGGTATACCCAAATCCAACCTATCTTTGTGACTTACTTTTCATCCTTTATCAGAAAATAATGGACTCTTTGGACTATTCAAAGCTCAGAGAAGTGTTGGTGGCTAACTTCACCCTTATTATTTGGAATTAGCTTTGGGAAGGGGCTTTGGACCCCAAAGGTCTTTGGGGCAAATTTTAAGTGTTTGGCAAAAAAATTTCAAAGATACTTGGGTGAAAGTCAACCTTCAAAATGCTCAAAGCTGAAGGCAAGTTGAAGGTTGCCATGAGTTTGAGTTTTGGCTTGGCTGCCACCATCACCACTGCCGCAAGTGTCGCCGTCGCCGCCCACCCTCTCCTCCCCCTTGCTACTTTGGTCGGGGACGGCAAGGTCGAGCTCCGCCATGGTCAGGCGAGGCTTGGCTGCCATTCTGAACCTCGCAAGCCTAGGCTGCCATCCTCTGTCCTTGTCCTCGCAAGCCTAGGTGGTCCACCCCCTCCTCTTCCTTGCTCACTCGGCGACGGCGAGGTCCAGCCTCGACATGGCCAGGCGAAGTTCGACTGCCGTCCTCGACCTCGCAAGCTCAGGCCACCATTGATCTCACAAGCCCAAGCGGTCCACCCTCTCCTCCCCTCTCGCAAGCCCAAAGGTCGACCCTTGTTGAACCTTGGCGAGGCTCGACCTTGCCATCGCTGCTTCACCCATGGTTGGGTGAGGGCGAGCCCCACCATGGCCAGTGAGGCTTGTCCCACTGGCCACACCTCTGGCTGATCTTCAAACTGATTGGAGGTATGGGAGGGATTGGGGAAGGAAAAAAAAAGAAAAAGAAAGAAAACAAAAATAAAAATTATAAAAAATCATAAAAATATTCAAGAAATATTAAAATAGTCGGTCGTTGGCCGGTTAAAAGACTTTTCAAATTTATGTTTACCAAACGACATTTTTCAAAACTGCATTCTAAGACATTTTTCAATTACAATTTACTAAATAGTTTTTGCATTTCATAAAATTCCTTTAATCTAAATGCCTTTGCATTTCTCCAAAACTTCCCCAAAAGCCTTTCCAAACACACCTTAATATTATAAGTTTTGTTTATTGGTTATTAGGGTATATCTTTCTTTGGTTGCATTTGACATTCTTAATTGGGTTGTGCTTTTTTCACTTCTCATATGGGTTTGACACTCCATTTTATTATATTTTGACAATCATATCCCTTGTATGACCCATCACTGCTGGTTCAATTTTATATGATTTTTTATTATATTATTTAATCAACTCTTTTATTTTGTTTCCTTTTTTTTTTTTTACTTTACGATCTCACTTTCCTCCTTTCCTTTCTTTTCATGCTTCCCACTCCTCTTTCTATTTTCTCTCTTGTGGGCCATTCTCTCTTTAAGCCTCCCGCTCCTTCTAGAAATCCCATTGTCCTCTGTATCTTTTCACGCCTCCCACCAGTTTCTCTATTTCCCTTATAAGTCATGTTTTCTATGAAAGAATCTCTTAGCGCAACTACATTCGTGGAAGGGAAGAAGAGAGAAGAGAGAGAAACAATCGTCCTCTATTTTTTAGAAGAAGAGAGACTTGGTCTCAATCTCTTATCCCATCATCCACTATTTTCCTTTAAAGTGAAAAGAGAGTGAAGCGGTGCTTCTCATTATTACCTTTCATGGTGCAAGAAGAGCCTATGTGCAGAGAAAAGAGGTCCCTGGGAGGTCACCGGTGAGCCCAATGCTGGGCAGTGAAAGTGTGAAGGACAATGGGTTAGCATCATAGATAATAAACCAAGGATGCCTAGGTTTCTAGAAGCAGATGGAGTGAGAGGTGTAGAGAGGGAATAACGTGCAAGAGAGAAAACAAACAGAAAGAATAAGAAGAAGGAGGAAAGTGGGACTGTAGGGGAAAAACAAGAAACAAAATAAAAGAGTTGACAAAATAATAAAATGAAAGAAAATCATATAAAATTGTATCATAAGTGGTGAGCCACAAAACATACACAAAAAGGAGTGTCAAAATCATAAAAGGAGTGAAAAAAATGTGATCCTCTTATTTTTATGTAATGTGCTAATTTTAATTCTTTGTAATCCATGGTTAGCATAAACATCTTTCTCAATATCTTGCGTATAAATAAATAGTATAGTTCTTTTTATGTTATTTGATGCTCAAGTTTTATAGATTCACTGCAAGTACCAACTTTCTCTTATTCATTATTGTGAATCAATACAAGTTGAGCATTCTTTGCAATTTTGAAAAACAATTCTCTAACACTTTATAGTCGAAATAAAGATTTTATCCAAACAATGTATACACATAAAGAGTTTAAAGTGAGTTAACTAGGTGGATACATATTTTCAAATATTGGGTTAAATATGAAACTTTTTAGTAAATGAATTGGGTTGAGTATTAGTCATTACATATATATTGCATCTAAATTGATCAAAACGAGCTAAATGGCTAATTTGGATCGGATAATTTTCGACCCAACTCAAATCCGATCCGACGGGCAAATTTACCAGCCTTACTTCTATCGCTAGCAAAGTCAAGCAAGTCAGAAAATAATGTGGGATGATTAATTGATTCCCTATGTGGAAAGCTAAAGTCATATCTGAACAAGACGAATAGAAGCAAGCAATGTGCAAAGTAAACGAACAGTTTCTTAAAAAGAGGAGTAACATACTGAAGAAGAGCGTACTGTGCGCGCAAGTGGAAACCGCAAAACTGAACAAAAGCAGCCACCAAAAGAGAGAACCTCCTCTTCTGCTACCTCGGGAAATTGCAGCCCAACCTTTCTCTCTCTCGATCGAAAAAGTAACTGCTTTTCTCTCGAATCTTGGTCAATAGTGATTCTCGCGTGCAATTCATGTGCGTCGATATTTCGGAGCGTCGTCAATTGATAATTTCTGTGCGTGTTTGCTTGACGTTCAGCTGAACTGATCGGATGAACTGGGCCGTATTTCTGTTTGTAATTGCTTTCGGTCCCTTTTTTAGGGCAGTGAGTTGATTTGGAGTTATGGGTTTGGATAAGCTGGCTATGTCCTGTGGTTTCATCTAGTGTCGATGATCTCTTACTTGGTCTATTCGTGTGTGTGAAGCAAAAAGGGTTGGTTTTGCCGTTATGATTTCAGGGTGTTCATTGGCTTCTCATGTTGATGGATGGTTTCTGTAAATTGAGTTGCTGAGCCAAACTTCAGTTGGGTTGTGAATGTTTTATTGATTATGGCTCTTGAAATGTGGCTTTGATTCTTTCAGTTCAGCTAAAATGGCTGATTGAGATGCTAGAATATCTATTTAGCAGCTTTTGGTGTTGTGATTGTTATTCCCCTGGTGGAAAGAGCTGTAATTGAGCTAGTAAGTTCTGGAGAACGCGAAATAGGTCGTGAAAGAAGAATATGTTTTGCTGGTCATGCTAGTGTGTCGTGAGTTCTAGGACAAGCATGTCAGGCTACTCTGTTAAACACAGAACTGGAGACATTGAGTTCTCTCCGAGTCTATCCATGATAATCGTGCAACTATAGTTTGATCTTCCAATGTACTAATACTATGGTATTGTTAAATTTCCACTCTAGTTCATTGGACACTGGATTGTTTTTGTAACCCATAGCTTTTCTTTCTTCCGGGACAGTTCAGGATCTTCTTTTATGATGCTTCCGGGTTAGTAGCTGGAACAAGCTTTTTTAATATCCAGTTGCCAGCGATGCACTTTGCAAATTTGATTATCATCGGTGATTGTGTTCCTGCATACTGCTGCGTTTTTGCTTTGACTCCACAATCTGAAAGTCATTGATAGGGTCATTAATAACATACTTCACGTTAGTTATCTGCATCTCTGGTTAGTGAGCTTCAGAAATATTTTTGTGACAGTTCATACTTTTATGTGTCTAGCGTGCAATGAGTTCTATGTTTACCATTCTTTCTAGCTCATTTGATGGAATCGCACGTGTTTACCATTTTCACACATTTGACTACCCTCTTATTCTATATGCCTAATGTGCACGTGCTGTTTGTTATGATTGTATGAACAGGATACTGCTGGTCATGGGAGGCTGCTGCTGTTCGACTCGTAAAGCTCATCTGAATGGGGCACCTGTATATTATTATGTCAGTAATGATCTTATGATGCAATATTTTAACACTGTCATTACTTGGGTGCATCTGTATCTTATTCTTTTTTAGCTGTCATGCATGAAGAGTATCTTGCTAAGCAGTCGAGGTCACAGCCCACGATGACCTCACAGGCAATACTTCTCCAGAGGGGTATCTAGCCATCATTCTTGAGGCCTTTGACTTATATAAGTAGACAACACAAAATTCAAGTTAATTTGACCTGGGAACTTGATGCCCATGTAGGCCATTGTTAACTTAAGAGTCGAGAGATAACAGAGATCTTATGGCATCAGAGAATTCTACATCTGATCCTCCAATACTCTCTGCCTGCTTGACATCTTTCAGTCATAATGAGTTTGATCGAGAAATGTCAGAAAAATCTTCATGGCTGAACTTGGTTTACTGTGTGTTGTATCTTTACTGTAGTTTAACTCGTCACAACTTCTAAGTGTATTCTTCATGGGTCAACACATGGAAATCCATTTTCAAGGTGTGGGATTTAGGTTAGTATTTTCTTGTCTAATGATTGGTAAATATTGTGGTTCTTTGGTACTGTCTTAAAATTGGCTGGTGCATAGAGTTCGTGATATCTAGGTTTCTCTCTTAAAAGATAATTTGCAAGTTTGGTGAATATTATCATTGCTAGAATTCTGGCCTTTCCGTGCAGTATCCTCCATCTTTGGAAGAGCATGAGTCCCTCACATCACATGATGCTACTGCTGCTGCCATCACGTCAGGATTTTTAGTTGATTTGCAGTTAGAGGCATCAATACCTGATAATTTTCGTCCTCCACCGCTGCCTTTACCCTATGACGCAGTGTTGAGATCACTGCCAATAGGCACTGACTCTGTTAGAGAATCAGTTTGCCTAGATCACATGGAGCCAGACTATAAAGCTCAGTCCACTGCTCTGTTAGGCTCTCCAAAAGCAATTGAAGTTTCTAAATCAAATGGTGTTGATGTTTCAGTAGCAGATGAGGAGGATGTTTGTCCCATTTGTCTTGAAGGTGCTTCCCTCTTCTATTTATAATTGCATTATCAATTATTATCTCTTTTTCCCAGCTCTGGGGATGAGATGAAAATTATGTGGATTTAAATAGTTGCATTAGCAGAAATAGGTGATTGTGCAACTTGACTTCAAATGCAGGGTACAATGAGGACAACCCAAGATTCATGACAAATTGTGAGCACCATTTTCACCTCTCGTGCATCCTGGAGTGGATGGAAAGAAGTGACATCTGTCCCATCTGTGATAAGGTTCACATTCTCCTCTCTCAGCAGAATATTGTGGAGTGAAATTGTGAATGTGGGTACCTATTGACCTGACAATCTCCTATGCACATTTGTTTCAAAATCATGTGCAAAAACACACCTTGCTGCAGCATTATCTTCTTGAAATTCAGTAAACATTCCAAATTAAGTTAAATTGAAAAACTACGGACCTTTGGTAGTACTTAGCGTGTTGCTATCATGATGAGTTTGTGGGATAAGTACTCTAGAAGTCCTAAAAACTTGATAATGCAATTTGGTCCTAAAACTTTTTGAATGGAGCAATAAGCTCTGTAAACTTTCATGAAATTTTGATCAAGTTCTTCTGTTTAATAATAAATTTTGACAGAAACCCTACGTGATGGTAACGTGTGGCTCTGGCTCTGGTACTGGCACGTGTACAGGATTTACATCAAATTCTTACAGGGTGTGAGTAGAAAACTTGTTAGAACTTAATCGTTCAATGGAAAGGTTTCAGATTTGAATCACACTTTGTAAATAGGGATTAGGATTTAGTGTGTGCTTACCCATTGCATTTGTTTATGCACTCTTTACTCAATTGTCCCTCGTGTATGTGCTTACTATGGTATCGTTTGCTTATATTCTGTGGCAGATCATGGAATTCAACAATTCCTTTGATTTGTAGCTCTTCTTGCAAGCTGAAGTCATGCATGCGTCCGACGGAGGTGGTTGACCTTGCATTGTCATGGCAAATTTTCTCTTTTTCGATGGTTCTGTTGACGGTGGCTTGTTGTATATAATCCGTCTGGTTTAGCTGTTTGAAGAGTCCAAGTTATACAGGAAATTCAGAGTGGGAGGGGGGGGGGGTGCGGGAGGTAAAGAAAAAGCTTGATTTCCATTCTCTCAATTCTTTGCTACAATTCCGGTCTCTGGCCTCAAATGGATCTGCATCTATGATTTTGCCCGAGTTTTTGATTGAGGCGAATAATAATACCCGAGGAAAAGGAGACCTGGAATTTGCCGGTTCAGCTGTTCTCATTGTCCTTCAGCAAGATTCATCTTGTACAGAGTCAATGTCTCTTTTGCTTCTGTTTCGACTCCTGAAGGTATCTAAGCTACTTATAGGATGGCTCTTTCTTAAATTTTGTCCAGGGGTGTTAAAGACATTCGTAATGTTTCTGCCGAATTGGGGGTTGTAATGTATGTATGGGGACACAAGGATCTTCGGAGCAAAAGCATGTGCAATGTTCGCAAAATTCAATTGCTTGTCCAATTTTCTTTTCCTAAACCAAATTTGCTTGTCCATTTTTTGCCACAACATGGTAGAACATTTCAAGTCGACCAAAACAGGGGAGATTTTCAGGAACAAACCATTACCGGCAAATAATCTTCTCCAACAGACCAAGTCAGCAGCAGCCCCGCCCCCCCCACCCCCCTTCCTCTCTGTCTCTGTGTCTCTCTCTCTAGGTGGAGATATTTCAATGGCCAGGTTACAAATTGTACCACCTGGCAACTCCATCTCCTTTGTAGGTCATTCCCAACGAAAACAGGCTAAAGACATCCGAGTCATTCCCAACGAAAACAGGCCAAAGGCATCTGAGCCACACTCTCCAGGAACTGAAAGCCATCAGATTAGTCGTTCGATATTTCTGTCACCTGAACAAACTCCCTTTTGGCATTCCAGTTCAATTCCGTCCCTAACTTCCTGCAAGAATTGGCAAAAGGACCAGAAAGAAAGAGGAGTACGGCATTCTAAAGGGCGTTGTGAAATTGCGAATAACAAAGAAAATGCGTCATTGATGGCCGTTGGTGGCACTGCCTACTCCGGCGGAACGATCCCTCCAGGAGAACCAGAGTCCCTCAGCGAGTTGCCATTGAATCCCAACACTGCCGTGTCGGCGATCGAAACTGCCGACCTCCACCACGCGCCGACCACCATCCTTGGCCCCAGCGAAGGGGACTACGAGTCCGTAAAGACCTTTGAGGATGCCAAGTACGTGTGTCGCCTGGAAAGCACCAAGCTCTGGGTGATTGCGGGTCCAATTGCCTTCAACATTCTGTGTAACTATGGGGTCAATTCATTCACGAACATTTTCGTGGGTCATATTGGGAATGTGGAGCTCTCGGCTGTGGCCATTTCCTTGTCCGTCATCGCCAACTTCTCTTTCGGTTTCTTAGTAAGCCATCGCTTTTTCTTGCATTCGCATCCGTTCTCTTCCGACATTTTTCACCAACATATTTTCGGCGCTTGTCGTGAAATCGACGGGGCACTGTCTTTGATAATTCTAGCTTTCGATCAATGAGCATATGCTGTATATAACATCAGCCTAGAATCGGAGAAATACATGTTGATACGTCCCTGATTTTACTATTCATTGCATTCTGTGATGTGACACCTTCGTTTGTTCTCATTTCGTTTTGATTTCCTGACTCGAGTGCGAAATCCGTGCAGTTTGGTATGGGAAGCGCATTAGAGACGCTTTGTGGGCAGGCGTTCGGGGCCGGGCGTATCAACATGCTCGGCGTGTACATGCAGCGGTCATGGCTCATCCTGACAGCGGCATGCTTCGCCATCCTGCCCATCTACGTCTACGCGACCCCAATCCTGAAGTTCCTCGGCCAGCGGGACGACATCGCTGTCCTTGCAGGCAAGTTTACCATCCAGGTCATCCCCCAGATGTTCTCTCTGGCCATCAACTTCCCCACCCAAAAGTTCCTCCAAGCACAAAGCAAGGTCAACGTGCTCGCTTGGATTGGGTTCGTGGCACTCGTCGTCCACGTGCTACTCCTGTACCTCTTCATCAGGGTGTTCGGGTGGGGGCTGGTGGGGGCGGCAGCCGCGTACGACGTGTCGGCATGGGGGATTTCAGTGGCGCAGGTGGTGTACGTGGTGGGGTGGTGCAAGGATGGTTGGAAAGGGTTGTCCTGGTTGGCTTTCAAGGATCTGTGGGAGTTTGTGAAGCTCTCGGTGGCTTCAGCTGTGATGCTGTGCTTGGAGATTTGGTACTTCATGACCATTATTGTGCTCACTGGCCACCTTGACGACCCCGTTATAGCGGTTGGCTCACTCTCCATCTGGTGGGTCTCTTTGTTACTATTACTTTGCAAGATTTCTTTCCTTTCGCTAAGCTTACCGAGTTGCGGCGTAATTCATGAGAATACGACACTTATTTGCCGCGATATACCCATTTTCGACTTAAAAAGTACTTTCTAATCACGTTGAAATAATGTGTTGGGACACCAATAATCAATGACGTTATGTCCCTTTTAAAAAGGAAAATCTCACAAAAAACATTTGAACTTTGCCTCCTGTGAACGCCGCTATCCAAAATTTTTTTTTTCGTCTCGCCAGTGACTATGGATCTATGACCTGAAGTCGTTTACTATGTTGCGTCGACAGCATGAACATCAATGGATGGGAAGGCATGTTGTTCATAGGAATCAATGCAGCCATAAGGTAAATTCCTGAAATTCTGCTTAATTCTCGGTTAATGTTCCTAAAATGATTCTAATCTTACTACCGAAGGCAAAAAAAAAAAGAAAAAAAAAGAAGAAGCTCAGCGTTGATATTACTCCATGATCAGTGTTAGAATCTCCAATGAGCTTGGATCAAAGCATCCCAGAGCTGCAAAGTACTCTGTGGTCGTCACGGTCATAGAGTCCCTCACCATAGGTCTGCTCTTCGCGGTCCTAATTCTGGCGACAAAAGATTACTTCGCCATCATCTTCACCGGCGACCGTGAGATGCGACGGGCCGTTGCTAAGCTAGCTTACCTCCTCGGGATCACCATGTTGCTCAACAGTGTACAGCCAGTCATATCAGGTCATTAGAATCTGCTATCGTTTCTTCTGAGACAAGGCTTCTTCGCTTCAACTTGACCCTAACGCTCCATTTTCTTACGCATGATGGAGACATATACAGTGTGCACAAATTTCCCTTAGTACTGAGCAAATCGATTAAATTCGCAGGCGTCGCCGTTGGAGGAGGATGGCAGGCCCTAGTGGCTTATATCAACTTGTTTTGTTATTACGTTGTTGGGCTTCCTCTCGGATTTCTTCTCGGTTATAAGACGAGTTTAGGAGTGCAGGTACGAACAAGTTCTTCTCTTCGAAATCATTTTCCCTCGCGAAAATCTTCCTTTTTTCCTTCTTAATGATAGCTGAATATGTGAAAACTGTATGTATATATGAATTGGGTTGCAGGGAATTTGGATGGGAATGATATTTGGGACGCTGCTGCAGACCATCATCCTCGTCGTCATCATCCACAAGACCGACTGGAACAAAGAGGTTCGTGTGTACTCTACAGTTAGGGTTTGTTCTTTGATCTGATCATTATCTCTTCATCTGAGGCTTTTGAGAATTCCGACAGGTTGAGCAAGCATCGGAGAGGATGCGTAAATGGGGCGCTGGATCGGAGGAAGCATCTGAACTAACATAGGGCAAGAAAAAAAACATGGATCGCGAGTGCCTTATCTGTAGAGGATCTAGGTAAAATGTAAAGCGGTGTATTGATTAATTAGAACAAAATTGTGTTTAACCTTAGTAAATGGTGTGTTGAGTTCGTTGTTTAAGGCAATTGGTGCGCAAATTACACCGATTACCGGATTAAACATTACTTGTAGGTCATTTTTACCCTAATTTTTCTATCATTCTAGAGAAGATATAATCTAAGAATAAATGTTTAGGAAGTTATTGTACCAGTAAAGAGTGACTGTATATTACAACTCGACGCGTAACTTGATAAATTTTTTGACCATACGATTACGTATCTCATAAATTGCTTATAAATTTTCAAAATTATCTTCATTTTGGAAAAGAATACATCATATAAATACCTAAAATGACTCAAATCTGAGTTTTTCTTTCTTTATCAAAACACTTTTCATTTTTAGCACATGCACATACTTGTGCCATTTCTCCTGGGATATGAGAAAACGGTTCATACTCCTAGCATTGAAAGGTTAAATTGATTTTTCGATGGGCCATATGGCTTTTTCCATAGGTAGGGTCATTTTCATAGGCAGAGACACTCGATCCGAATTGTGTGTGTGTGTGTTTTTTTTTGTTTGGGCCAAGTAAAATTGGTAGTTTATTGAGAAATTACTGCATGGACCTAGTATATGTCCTAAATTACATTTGGGATATTGAAAATGGTAGAACTCAAAGTGTTCGAGGTCAGGGATAATATGCATTTTTTATTAGCAATAGCATGGGAGGGGCGAGTAGCTAACGGCACATTCTGATCATTGCCATTTGCCATAAGGGTTCCGCATTCTCTACTTGAGTCATGACTACTCTACACCACCCACAGTTCGAACATTCAAGATTGTTGAGTATGTCACCGTGTTGGAGATACTAACAGAAGATTATGATCTCCTTGATTAAAGATCAGACTTGGAGATTTGATCCTGATTGATTGGATTGTTTCTTCACTTTAGGAATATACAAATTATGTATATTTTCTTTCCTTTTTTATTTTATACTTTGTCAATACTACATAAACCTCTATGTACTCTGTTTACAGATAATGAATACAATAGAAAAATCTCTCTCGGCTACATCTTTACATCAACTTCTTTCATGGTACAGAGCCAGGTTCCTAGCCTAGCTTCCGCTCCCTT
>JAGVVM010010553.1:0-16227 GCA_019149425.1 Psidium friedrichsthalianum
AGATATCAGATACTTGATAACACAAGGTATAATTTCTCATCTTGGATTTTGGTATATCACGTTGCCTATTTAGTTTATTTTTGGCTATATTGCATCAAAGTATATATCTTTTCAAATACATGTTTTGATTAGGAAATTGTCTTTTTTCTCCTAATCCGTAACATTCCATATGAACGAGAAGTCCATCTTTATTATTATCGATTGAATACTCGATTCGTAAGGATTTTAAGTTTAATCGTTAGTTGTATGATTTTAGGACTAAAGGATTAACTTTAATTTTGTGAATATCTTTCCAAAAATTTGGTTGATATTATCCACGTTCTGAGTGAATTGTATTGTGGCATAGTTCACTTTGTCTGTTTGATTTGATTGATTGATTGCGTATCTATCTTTGAATATATCGTCACATGATGTTAATATTTGCGAATATTCTAAGAGATTGGCATTTTTCAATTGCCATGGTGTTTAAAAAAATTGCATATCTTAAAAATAGCATCATGTAGATAATTGCATATCACCCTTTTTTTTGTTTGTAAAATATTTAGGTTAGATTGCATTTTAAAAGAGAATTGCATGCCTATATAGAATTTCACGTTTAAAATAATCTATCTTAAATACATTAGGATTTAGGTCAATTTGAACTCTAAAATATGCAAGATAAACTTTGTTTTGATAAAAGAAAAGTTACTATTTTAGGAAATAAATTCATCCGAAAATTAAAAAAAAAATCATCCATGCGATTTTCATATACCATATCTCATTTATCCGATGTCAACTTCCACGTCATGTCATTTATGCCACGTCATCCTTGCATGTCATTTATATCACGTCATCCTTTGCATATCATACTTGCCACATCATGTTTGCCATGTCATCTATGTCACGTCATCCTTGCATGTCATTATTCTTGCCTGTCATGTAGTTGCACTTTAGTCTTGCCTCTAATTCATGTCATTGCACCCTAGAATCTTTCATGATGGGCATATAGTATAGTCATTCATGCATTCATAAAAAAGTGAAAATTAAAAAAAAGAAAATAATGTTTTGTGTGGTGCATACTCCTTATTATCTTGATTTCTGATGTTCCATTAATTGATTGTGCATCCACATGATAACCTTATTAGTGACTTAGGTTAAAATCAATTAATGTTACATCTCAAATGATTTTTTCATGAAATAAAATGGTACGAAATGGCATTTGAGTAATGTTAGCGTAATCAGTCCCCGAAACTCTTAATCTCTAGTTCGTAGAAGTAATTTAGTTCTTCCGCTAATTTACTTAGGTTTTTATCGACCTACCAAAAGCGATTAGTAGCGGCTCCTATTGAAAATTTTGCATTTTAATATTGAGTCATAAGTTGCGTTTTGGTATAGACTTTGGAGAGTCTGACTTAGGCTAGTTAAATAATTAATCTGATAATCCATTAACCTAAAAACTCGATTTTTAGGGTCGCAATAGTAAGGGAAGTATCCACTGAAAATAATGTTGATCTAGCTTCTCAGCCAAGTTCCTCTAATGACCCGAATAAAAATCAAATTTCCTCATGTGGAGCAGAGTCAATAATGAAGCGCTGCTCAAACTTACACATGTGGTGGTAGACTTGGGAGAGAAGAAAAGAAGAGCAAGCACACCCCCAAAATTGAGGAAGGCAGGAGGAGGATACCCAAAATTGAAAAGTGCTTGAGCGGTCTCAAGGTATGGTTTGACTAGGTCGCCAAAATCACTCAATTTGTCAAAGAAGAGAGACTCCCTGCTGACTTTAACGAGCCCCCACCTCATGAAGAAATATGATAGGACTAGATGTCTCAAGGTGGCACCTCAATATCATTTACGCAAAATGGCTAGATACTGAGACTACAGTCCTCTATTGATATAATACCTTCCAAAGAGCTTAGCTGGGGTGCCTCTTTCATGGTTCATTGAGCTAGAAGTGGAAGACATTTGATGATTGGGACCAGTTGGACGGATGAATTTCTTCGGTAGTACAAGTTCAACATTATGAACCGCCCTAACTAGAGAATAACTCATTAGAGAAAGCAAAAAGGAAATGAGGCATCCAAGCCTACTCGCAACGTTGAGGACAATAGCCATCACAAGTCAACCGTCAATTCTGGTAAGATGAGCTCATAGAGCGCTGCTCCTTAAAGCACTCTCAAAGGATTTATTTTGACAGCTGAATCTCCGAGTGCCTAACCTTCACTCATCTTGTGAAGTGGGAGAACAAGAAGAATGTGCCATGAGAGAGAGAAAAGTAGACCGAAGTGCCATGCAGAGGCAACATTCCAAAAGCATGGACATTGAACCTTTTATTGATGTGGCATTCGTGCCAAACCTTCTAAAGCAAGAGAACTTTCAAAATCAACTCTCACTCGGAGTAACACCTCTTGAGAAACATCAGGTTTTCGTGTCCAGAATAAACCAAACTCACCACACAATTTACACCACTTCTCATGTCACTCTCAAGCTACTCCCAATGCTCTTGGAAAGGGAACATGGTAGCTATGGAAGTGTTGAGATACAATATCCCAAATTCACAAGTTATTGATTAGGCTAAGTCATGCGCTTACCATATGGGGGAAACAGGGCATATAACGTTACGATATTTGTATTTGACTCTCAAGATCAAAGTTCAGAAGCTTATCACTAGCGGTATGACTGGATTTTCGAGAGTGAGAGCCTAATTGTACACTAAATCCCTTAGCTTCTGACATCAAGGCGGTCAACATGATATATGGAGATAGCAAAGAGGATAGATCTTTCTCCTCCCTCCTTATTACATTTTAGCTTTGTTGGCATTTCATTCATTGTAACTTCAATTCCTTTATTGCATTTCCAGTTTGTTTGGTTGTGTCTCATCTTGAAAAGGAAAAACACCCTTTAAATCTAAGGCGTTGGGGTCCAAAGAGGTATACCATGTAATGCGGCCAGCATCATCTGAATTTCAATAAAATACCATGCACATTTTATTAAGGATGTGCGGAATATTCCAAACCAGGCCCTATGATGACACTTGTCTTTTGATTTTCGAAGCTTGAGGGTTCCCTTGCACCGCTTTCTAGTTTCAAAATGATTTTGAAGAACAAGTATTCTCAAATATCCTTGTTCTTCTAAAACTCATTTTGAAACTAGAAAGCGTGCGGAACCCTCAAGCTTCGAAAATCGAAGACAAGTGTCATCATAGGGGCTGGTTTGGAATATTCCTGCACATCCTTAATAAAATGTGCATGTGTATTTTATTGAAATTTCAGATGATGCGGCCGCATTACATGGTATCCTCTTTTGGACCAACTGCCTTAGATTTAAGGTGTTTTTCCTTTTCAAGATGAGACACAACCAAACAACTGGAAATGCAAATAAAGGAATTGAAGTTACAATGAATGAAATGCAACAAGCTAAATGTAATAAGGAGGGAGGAATGAAAGATCTTATCCTCTTTGCTATCTCCATATATATCATGTTGACCGCTTGATGTCAAGCTAAGGATTCTAGTGTACATTAGGCTCTCACTTCTCGAAATCCAGCATACCGCTAGTGATAAGCGTTTGAACTTTGATCTTGAGTCAAACAATTATCTGTACTATGCCCTGTTTCCCCATATGGTAAGCGCATGACTTAGCCTCATCATAACTTTTGAATTTGGGATAATGTTTATCTCAACACTTCCATAGCTACCATTTCCCTTTCCAGAGCATTGGGAGTAGCTTTGAGAGTGACATGAGAAGTGGTGTAAATTGTGTTGGTGGTTTCTTCTTGGACACGAAAACCCTTGATGTTTCTCAAGAGGTGTTACTCCGAGTGAGAGTTGATTTTGAAATGTTCCTCTTGTCTTTAGAAGGTTTTGGCACGAATGCCACATTCAATAAAAGGTTCAATGTCCTGATTTTTTGGAATGTTGCCATCTGCATGGCACTTCGGTTACTTTTCTCTCTCTCATGGCACATTCTTCTTGTTCTCCACTTTCACAAGATGAGTGAGTTAGGCACTCGGAGGTATTCAGCTTGTCAAATAATCATTTGAGAGTGCTTTAAGGAGCAGCTCTATGAGCTCATCTTCCAGAATTGACGGTTTGACTTGTGTGGCTATTGTCCTCCAACGTTGCGAGTAGGCTTGGATGCCTTCATTTCCCTTTTGCTTTCCTATGAGTTATTCTCTAGTTAGGGCGGTCATATGTTGAACTTGTACTACCGAAGAAATTCATCCGCCAACTGGTCCCAATCATCAAAGTCTTCCACTTCTAGCTCAATGAACCATGAAAGGGGCCCCAGCTAAGCTCTCTTGGAAGGTATATATCAATAGAGGAAGTAGTCTCAGTATCTAGCCATTTTGCGTAAATGATATTGAGGTGCACCTTGAGACATCTATCCTATCATATTTCTTCATGAGGTGGGGCTCGTTAAAGTCAGCAGGGACGTCTATCTTTGCAAATTGAGTGATTTTGTCGAACCTAGTCAACTCATATCCTTGGCCGCTCAAGCACTTTTCAATTTTGGGTATCCTCCTCCTGCCTTCCTCAATTTTGGGGGTGTGCTTGCTCTTCTTTTTCTTTCTCCAAGTCTACCACCACATGTGTAAGTTTGAGCAGCGCTTCATTATTTTGACTCTGCTCCACATGAGGAATTTGATTTTTATTCGGGTCATTAGAGGAACTTGCTGAGAAGCTAGATCAACATTATTTTCAGTTGGATACTTCCCTTACTATTGCGACCTAAAAATCGAGTTTTTAGGTTAATGGATTATCAGATTAATTATTTAACTAGCCTAAGTCAGACTCTCTCAAGTCTATACCAAAACGCAACTTATGACTCAATATTTACATGCAAAAATTTTCAATAGGAGCCGCTACTAATCGCTTTTGGTAGGTCGATTAAAACCTAAGTAAATTAGCGGAAGAACTAAATTACTTCTACGAACTAGAGATTAAGAGTCGGGGACTTGATTACGCTACATTACTCAAATGCCTTTCTGTACCATTTTATTTCATGAAAAAATCATTTGAGAATGTAACATTAATTGATTTTTAACCTAAGTCACTAATAAAGGTTATCATGTGGATGCACAATCAATTAATGGAACATCCAGAAATCAAGATAATTAAGGGAGTATGCACCACACAAAACATTATTTTCTTTTTTTAATTTTCACTCTTTTTATGAATGCATGAATGACTATACTATATGCCATTCATGAAATGATTCTAGGGTGCAATGACATGAATTAGATGCAAGACTAAAGTGCAACCTACATGACATGGCAAGAATAATGACATGCAAGGATGACGTGACATAGATGACATGGCAAACATGATGTGGCAAGTATGATATGGCAAGGATGACGTGATATAAATGACATGGCAAGGATGACGTGGCATAAATGACATGACGTGGCAAGTATGACATGGTATAAATGATATGGTAATGATAACATCGCATGGATGATTTTTTTTAATTTTCGGATGAATTTATTTCCTAAATAGAACTTTATCAAAACAAAGTTTATCTTGCATATTTTAGAGTTTAAATTGACCTAAATCCTAATGTATTTAAGATAGATTATTTTAAACGTGAAATTCTATATAGGCATGCAATTTCTCTTTTAAAATGCAATCTAACCTAAATATTTTACAAAAAAAAAAAAGGGTTTGATATGCAATTATCTACATGATGCTATTTTTAAGATATGCAATTTTTTAACACTGGCAATTGAAAAATGCAATCTCTTTACGAATATTCGCAAATATTACATCATGTGACGAATATATTTCAAAGATAGATACGCAATCATCAATTCAAATCAAACAAGAAAGTGAATATGCCAATAAATTCAATCAAGAAAGTGGATATATCAACCAAATTTTTGGAAAGATTTCACAATATTAAAGTTAATCTTTAGTCCATAATCATACAACTAACGATTAAACTTAAATCCTTACCTAATCGAGTATTCCATCGATAATCATAAAGATGGACTTTCTCGTTCATATGGCAAGTTACGGATTAGGAAAAAAGAAATTTCCTAATCAAAACCTGTATTTTGAAAGATATTCTACTTTGATGCAATATATGCAAAAATTAACTTAAATAGGCAAGTGAATATACCAAAATCCAAGATGAGAAATTTACCTTGTTTTCAAGTATTCTTTTTCCAAATTTGAACTTGCCAAAAAAAAACTTGTACAACAAACTTTGAGGGATGGTCTAGCCGATTATGGATTCTTGATTCAGAGCGATTTTTTTTTGCTTCCTTCAAGCACGCTTTGCAACGCCAACTTTAAGCATGAATTTACTTAAAATTCAGCACCGACACTGAAGATATTGCGCCCAAATAGCAAGGGAGTCGTGTCCTGATCAACGAGGTAAAAATCTGCACCAAGTAGCAAAGTAATTGGCACAAAATAGTTGCTGTTTCGAGTCCGAACAACAGCTAAACAGTGGGTGAACAGCTTTGAAACGACCCTGAGTGACCTTAGAAACCTGTACTCAAAACGTTAGTGAAAAGCAGGCGAAATACTGCTGTATTAGGTGCTGAATAGCAGCAAAACTCCAACACAACAGTAGCAAAAACAGCCCTGGAACATAACAGCACTGGAACGGCAGACAATTTCAAACACCAAACGGCAGCGAAAACACCCCTTGGACAGCAGTGAAGTCAGGCACCAACACAGCAAAATCTGGGAAAACTGTGACTGTTCTAAGCACCAAACTACAAGTACTTTGAGACCAAAACAGCAAGAAATTCTTTGAACAAAGCTGGAACTTTGGACCATGCAGCCACAATCGTAAGACAGCAATTGGATTTGACTTGACTTTAGCGGCAGGGATCATCCACGTTGAAGACAGGCATCATCTTCTGCTTTGTAAAAAGTTCTGAATTCCTTGTCAGTCCCCCTATTCTGTTCTCTCTCGCCCTGCCTCTCCTTCTCAATGTTGCCATGTATTCTATTTTTCCCTCTGTTTTCTTTGTGAAGCACACCCTGATTATTTATATTGCTTGTCCTAGGTTTAACTTCACTTTCACAAGCATGAATCAGTCTAAATTAAATTGATGGGCTTTTCACGCAATCTTAGGCAAAATTCTAGTTTAGACTCTCATCATTTAAAGTTCAATGGCCTCTCTTTATATTGTGAACCACGACCGGCCTTCTTCTGTAAGAACTAGGCAAATTTGCTTCCTTCATGGGCCCCATCTACGCAACTAATCGTGGTCTGTTTTCACTGCTCGATCCAATTAAGCTCCATTTACCAATGCCGTTCTGAACCAATGCAAATTATGCATGCAGAAAATTAAATGCAAACTATATGAAAATATTTTTCTAGGAACTAAGGTTAACTCCTATTTTTTTTAGACAAAATTCACGAATAAAAAAAAAGAAAGTCAAAATTTAGGTGTCAACACTTACTGAGCAACCATTATAGTTTTTCATATCATATAATATTGTGCCTATGTAGCTCATTCGGGCTTCCAAATCAAACACATGTTGACCAGATCTTCCTGTTTCATCTAGCATGCAAGTGAATTTATGACATGTATTCTGGATTAAAGATCACATGTGCATTTCAAGAACAATATTAGGGGAGAATTTGAAAAATAAAGCAGAAATTCTTTCAATCTATGATTTCTTGTGATTCAATAATGATAAGATCTTTATATGAGCTCTAGCCTTCGTGAGAAGTACTTATCATGTTTTTCATAAGAAACCATACCATTAAAAAGAATGTAATATGTGGTAATTGCCTTTGGCCAATTCCCGGAAACAACCAATGGGAACGTCCAGAAGAATTAAGTATAATTTCAATGTGTCCTATAGTCAATGGAATATAGGACATCCAAATTGAAGCCATTTACTGAGAACAGAAATAATTCGAATATACTAATATCCCTTGAATTT
This sequence comes from Psidium friedrichsthalianum, assembly GCA_019149425.1. Taxonomy (NCBI): domain Eukaryota; kingdom Viridiplantae; phylum Streptophyta; class Magnoliopsida; order Myrtales; family Myrtaceae; genus Psidium; species Psidium friedrichsthalianum. The sequence continues at coordinate 7,887 of JAGVVM010010553.1, forward strand.
AGAAAACATGAGTGATTTGTTATTACCATGGATTCACATAAAAGCTAATCATGCGAAATAGATGTAATACGCATGAGCCATTCAATTCCATGTTTGACCCATTACTAGGAACGGAAATAATTCAAATATCTAATCTTCTCTTAAATTTAGCAAAACATGAATGATTTTGATTAATTATCATGGATTAAACATAAAAGCTAATCATGCAAAATGAGATGATATATACATGAGCCATTCAATTTCATGTTTCCTTTTGGTGAAGTAAGTGTTGGGTTCCCTTAATGGCCAAAAGGATCAAATAAAGGTCCTAATTTAGATTTCTTTCAAAGGGAGTCATGTAATTCATGGGAATATCCAGTGATTGAAGAAAAAGCTCCCGTCACAGGTGGTATTTAGTCCAATCACTAAAATAACAACAAAAAGGATGCATACATGATAGAGGACATGCAATGCATGGAATGCATAATCTAAAATGCATGATGAAAATGAATTACAAGTTTGAAGTCAAAGATCTTACCAACCGAATCAAGTGACTCATTTTTTTGCGATTTTTGATTTTAGATATACCAACCATCCACAGACATGCGCATAGAACAAGTGGGGGTTTGACTCTAAAAATCTAAAGGGATAGAAATATGGACCTAAAAAGGCTCACACTATCTGATTCGATAAATTCTCCCACAAGCGTAATCAAACATCAAGTGGGTAGAACTATTGATTCAGATAGTGAGCGGGATTGAATTTGGTCAACCTAAGCCCAATCAAGCGATAAAGCTTTGCATACCAATCCCTATCTATGGCTACCTATTAGGGTGTTTCGCGGCTTGAGTTTAGGTGCGTGTCTATGCGGATATCGTGATCCTCAGAGTATGCAAGATGTGCACAACATTTCATATCAAGGCAGCGCTTCAAAATTGATAAAAATAACAATCAACCCCCAAACTCCAGAATTTGCACAAAATTGTCAGCATACACTCCATCATATAACTCTCATCTGCAAAAATATCAAATAAGTTTAGTTATGTGACTTACCTCACTTTCAAGAGCATCTGTAAAAAACTTGTCAAAAAATACTCACTTTCTAAATCGGCTCAAGTCCTCTAAAGGTTTACAAATCAGTCCCCAGCGGAGTCACCAGTCTATCGTGAACCTCTTAAAAATCGATTAGAAGGTTAATGGATTACCAAGATCTTGTTTCGCTTGATAGAGTGAGATTGAGATCAAGGTGCGTACCGTCTCAGGCCCATACCAAATCGCGCTAGGAAGGAAATTTAAAACATTGTCAAACTTAGTGCGATCAAGTGACATGCGATAGTGTGTATGCCATCAGAGTCACCACCAATATTTTTTTGAGGGTAGATCGAGAAACCTGCCGTGTGGTTTGGGAGAAACCATTTAGTTCTACGAAAACCAGAGAAGTAGGTTTGGGGACTTAGTTACGTCAACTTTTCAGTCGACGCCCCTTTGTATCTAAGTTGAGTGATTTTCTAACTATGGATGTCATGCAAATTTCCTTGGGGTGAGATAGGCCCTAACATCTAAAGGTTCATGCCGATGGGGAGCGACTTATGCTATCAGAGACAATTAATAATCGAAAATGCGCAAATTAAGGAATCAAGACGTGCAGATAAATCGCATAAATACCACTCATTTGTCACTTGGCATACCTAATAGAGGCCTAAAGGCTTAAAGAATGCACTAGTTGAGGTTTAAGGGTAGCTTGAAAGTTTGGGACAAAATATCTAGAAGGGTAAAATAGTCATTTTTGGGGTCTAGAGAACCAAAGTCATGAAAATAGGTCAAACTAGTTGAATGTGATCATTTCCCCTTTTTCATGATTTTTTTGGAATTTTATGAATTTTTTATAATTTTTTTAATGAAATTTCCTATTTTTCGAAAAATATTAAAAATGAAAAAATATGAAAAAATTATTTTTTTGTTAAAAATGGTTCCTTAGCTTGACCGAGACTTCAAAAGTTGATTTTTCAATTTATAAATTTTATGGATTTTTTTATGAATTTTAAAAAATAAAATCATCAAAAATCAGTGTCAACAGACTCTAAATCTCAAACATGCGTGTCGAAATTTTCACTACTCGAGGAACAGAATTAAGTGGGAATATTTCACCAACACGAGTGGAAGAGTCTCTCTCCTACATCTCTAGAACTTCGTTTGTTTTGACTTATTGAAGTACCCAAGCGAACAAGTATCTCCTTGCCATGCTTGTCTATTGATATATTGCGGCCTTTTATGCATGTCATCTGAAAAAATTATCCAAAAAATCCAAATTTTATTGCACTTCTTAAACATTTTAATTTTACCAATTGAGTTCTAAACCTTTTTTTATGATTTACCAATTGAGTCCATTCGATTATTTGGCCATCTTATGTGGCATGACCGTTACTGACGTGGATAAGTTTTTAGTATTGTTTCCATATCTTTCTTCGAATTTATCACTTATCTTTTCTTTTGTTTTTTTCTTCTTTACTTTTTTGTCCATTTTTTTTTTCCATTTCCCATTTTCCCATCCCTGGACATCATCAATGGCCGCAGAGGTTGCTGGCCTCGAGTGACGGATGCCCTCACCAGATCAGCAAGGGCGACCCTCGCTCAAGCAAGGCCAGTCCTCTCTGGCCACCATCACATGCCATGGAAGAAACATAAAGAAAAAAAATTAGAAAAATTATAAAAAAATATCAGCGTCAATGCCAGCCATGCCACGTAGGATGGTTGATGTCTCCACGTTGGCAATTTCCGATCTAAATTGCCAGATGAACTCAATTTACAAAACGTGCAATGATTTAGAACTAAATTAATTCAATTAAAAGATTTTAGTACATAAATTGGTGCAATGTATATATTTAGATTTTTTGTTACTTTTTCCTAGAATCTGAGTATTCATTCTTTTTTATATAGACGTATAACACATATATTAAGATACAGACGCGTATTTCATGTCAAGAGCCATTAGGGACGGGAAACGAGCCCCGGCCAAAGCTCATCCATCAAGGATCGTCAGTTCGTCCCTGGGGAGCGGACCTAGTCGTCCTCATGATGAAAACGGCATTCTCTTATGGAGAAAAAAGACGAAGAAATCCAATGCACATAGTGCTGGTACATTATTTGACATGTATACACAACAAATAAAGAATTAACAAACGAATGACGCAACCAACTATAAGATTAAATACACAAATTTCGCAAAGTGTGGATCATCCAGAATCACGCTCGCTATCCTCATTTACACGACAAGGATTGGACCACCTTTGTCGAGGTATTGATCGCCATGGTGCAATTCATTTGGGAGGTTTTCGTCTTTTTGAACATGAACCATGACTGTGATCTTTTCTTAAGCTCGCCTTGGCTGTCCAATGTTATGACCCCCGAGCTCAATTCGCTCCCCAGATTCGAGTTAATGCTGTCTGGGCAAATTAGCAGAGCTTAGAGTCACGCTCACGTCGATCTTCTTGGTGGATTTGAAGTTGTGCCTTGCTTTTCGGAATGGTCGCCTGTCCCACCTGGACACCTCCATAGGTGAAGTTAACGGTAGAGGCATCGTACTTGAAGGTACCCCAGTTGGTGTTCTTGACTCGGATCGGGGCAATGAAGCTCATTGTCGAACGAAGGGGAGGCCTCAGTCCCCACAGTCAGAGTCTGGACGGCAAAGTCGCCGACCCTGAACTTGGGGGACTTGAACTTCATGATGACCAGAACGAAGAAGAGAGCTTGGACTACCTGAAAGATGACGAAGGCGATGATGCCGATCGTCCACTTCATCCTCTTCTTGCGCTTGGCCTCCTCATCCCCCATAGTATGAAGTGATTCCTGATCGTTCCGGTGATAGCCTTTGGATTCGGGTGGTTGTATTGGTTCTGGTTCTTCTCTGCATTGCTAGATGGTCTTGTGGGGAGCTTGTTTGTGAATTTTGGGTTTGTTTTGGCTTAGCTGAAGGAAATGGGAGACGTGAGAAACTGAGAAGGCTGAGAATGTTGAGAAGTCCTGGTTATGGTGAGGTATATATACGATATTTGGGACTCAATTTCCAGGAAACTGGCCATGATTTGAGACGCCAACGCGTGCGAACGTTGGAATCATCGTGTTCTTCTAGAGGAATGCGACTTTGTATGAGTTTGACCTTCAGACATTGCTTCTTCAATTAAGAAGGATGACCTTACAAGGTCGTACCTATTGTTCTATTTTCCCTTTTTTATTTTTTGCATTCCTTTTCGAACTGGGGTGCTAAACCTAAGCTTAAGGCACAATGGGGACAGAAGCAAGCCCAGTCCAGAGCATGTGTCTTTTGACTTCCAAAATGTCCTTATCCCCACGATGCTACCCCATAATGAAGTACAGATACGTTTAGGTACATACGGGATATACTGCAAAAAGAAAAACAAAAATGAGATAGTTTATTCGGCGACGTCGATGATCAGATAGCGTGAATAAAATGATACTGCAAATTTGGCTTAACTAGCGAGAGAGTTTACACATCTCTCCTGATTTTAACTGAAAAATTACTCAAGTTACTTAATATCATGTTTTTAGCGGCATAAGGACACTTGTGCCAAAGTTTGGAACGGTGCTCACTTTGGTGTTGAAATTTTTCATCTGCTCACTTAAGTGCTAATTAAGAGAGAAAAAAAAATGATCACTTAAAAGCCTCTGGCAATAAATTCCAGCCACTTTTCAAATTAATTTTTTTTTTCACATGGCTTTTTCTAGAAGAATTGAAGTCCAACATGGAAATTTTTTTGTCCACCCTGGCAAAATGAACAAAACACGTATATCTTATGTAAGGGAAAACTCTTTCTCCTATTTGGAGCTGAAGGAACAACCCTCTGTTTTCACATGGAGAAAAGCGCTCTGTCTCGACGTTGGGGTTCGCCTTCGTGACGCTTCCATTCTTGTTCCACCGCAGCTCAGAACAATGAAATGGTGAAGCATGGTCGAAGAAGGGCCCCACTCTTCCAGCTTGGAGGAGAAAGTGGAGGCCTGGCAATCAGCTTGTAGCTTTTAATTTATGATGTTGCGAGTAGATCACCAAAAGGACGTATGGATATGTGAATTCAAAGAACTTGATAAATCAATGTGGAATTTAAAACAATCAAGTTTAACCTCGTTCCAACTAGTATATAAAAGTAAATATTCAACTTCATGTATATTCAACAAACTTCAATGCAATATGCAAAAGTTCAGACATAGAGAAAAACGTGCACATGATATTTATAGTGGTCTGGCTTTAGATCAATCCTACTGCACTCTCCATACCAACAGTCTACTAATTGATTTCACTATTTAGTTGTTCAGAGGTTACAATGAGTAATGATACTATTGTTGAGAAATCACACTATCTCATACCATCACTCTAACAAGAACCTCTCAAGGATTACAGTTTGAAGCTCAATAAAGGAAAATGCAGAAACGAAGCTCTCTTCAGACTGAATTTTGGATCTTAAATCTGTATTTTCTTCGGCCCTTTGGTCTTCTTTTATAGTTCCTCTTCACTTCAATCTACGCATTGGACAATCTTCAGAGGATCAATTCTCCAATCACTCGTTGAATAAAAATTCCAAAAGAATATTAAGGTATCCATTGAAATGGGGACAAAAATCTCCCATTGATTCGGAGTCCAATACAACTGATCTGAGTTTACCATAGCAGAGTTCTTCATTTAGAAAAATCTCGTCTTTGCCATTAAATCAAGATGGTCTTGCTGTAATATTTAATAAGCGAGACTGTCTAAATTGATTCTTTCAATGTGTAGAATCCAAACTAGACCACCCCACTAGCCCTTTGTAAGTATATTTCGTCTTAGTCTAAACATAGTTGACTTAGGATCTAAGTCTGAATGCGATGGCTTCTTAGTCCAAATGCCTTGAAATAGTGCATATCTCAGCTTTGGGCATAATCCCTGTAGACCATAAGATCATCCTTGATGAGTACTATTGTGGTCCATATTATGTAATTGTTCGCACGGGTGCAAATTGTATCGGGAATATCTTTCACCAAAATTGTGTTTTTTTCTATTTTTATTGGTGTGGGTTCGTGGCTCTATCTCACAGAGAAATCGGATGAACAATGCATAGGGCAATGGTTATGGAAATGCTTTGAAAGTTAGACAATCTAGTATTACAATACTCCTACTTGCTGGAACGGAAGTAAATACTAGGTCCGCGAAGTACAGGAAATTGAAAGTGCAGGCAACTATACTACAAGAAAGGCTAAAGCGCTTCTAAGAATAGAGTTCATTTTCTTTTTGATTTCTGTTGCGGGGCTTTCTCTCATTTCTTTTTGATACTAATCCTTCTTGCACTTCTCACCACTTGTCCTGTTATTCTTTGATTTCAAATATTAATTATGGCGCCGCCACTCGTCTCTTTGCAACCCATGATCTTCATAACTGACCCGTGTAAATTGGACCCATGTCCCCCACAGCTCGTAACCGCATAGTTAACTGATCCTTTTTTATAATATGCTCTTAACTTCATAAACATGGTCGCGCCCGTGAGTTTTGGCTCTACATTTCCCGAATTTCGAGATGAAATTTGTCCATCAAACATTCGAAGACTCACGAATTCAACGGCATTGTGCATTCATTTCGGTATCTCTTATCACCTTTTAAACTTCCTGAATAAAAAATTCATCTTGTTCATTCGGTATGACGTTTCCTTCTCACTGCACTTTGTATTTATTAATGGCGTCTTTTACAAAACGATTCATTTCTAAGATACCTGAATCATCGAAAGATAATATTACACTATCAACAGTAATATACTCATAACGTCTGAAGTCATAGACATCTTGATACAGTTCCTTTCTTCTATAAGTATCCCCAGCAGACAATACTAAGATGGGGTTGGCGTTTATTCAACTTCAGACTATGAAAATTATTTGTCACTTATCAAAATCTATTTAGTGTAGGAATCAAAGGGTTTGCGAAAATTGAAAGGAGTTAATTCGGAGAGAACTCGAGTAGCAAATTGAAGTAATTTTCAAACACCTTTGCAAAGACTTTACACAATAGAGATACAAGCTTAACAACATCTTTTCTACAAACTCTCTCTAAACTCTCTCACTCTTTTCTTTTTTTTCAAACCTCCTCTATCTATCTCTCTCTTTTTTTATATTACAAAGTAACACACACAAGAAACCAAAAGAAGAGACCACCGCCTGATGAAGTCGGCTAAGTTCATCCACTAGTGCAAGCTGCATTCTTGATTGTTGAGATCAAAAATTGTGGCTGCAAGTTGTCTTGTCCTTATTATTAAGAGTCCAAAGATGTGGGCATAGTCTTTGAACCGGTCTTTGGCTTGGAGAACATAATCCTCATGTTGAAGTCGGTTGCACGTCCACTTTCGTCCTCGTTAACCGCCATCATCAAGCAAGTGTATGAGTCCAAATGCAACTTTTCTTCCAAAATAAATTTTATTATTTCCAATCAATTAGGAGTTTTTTTTCCCCCTTTTTTTTTTTTCAACATTTGAGTACCTCACTTCTTACCGAAGAGAATCCTTGATCGTGATATGAACGGTTGCGATAATAGGAGTGTCCCTAAATTTTTTTGGGCGAAGAATGGCCCCCGTTCTGTAATAGCCCCTCTCCTCATTGGACGTCTGTGACAGTCCGAAAAGAAACCCCGCAGCTCCCGCCTTTTTCCTTTTTTTTTTACCCAGAAACGCCCTTTTTCTTGATCTTTTCACAGCGTTTGTTTTATTTTGTTCATTCATGGAAAGATTGGAAGGCTCCGAATGAAAAACCAGAGAGACCAGAGAGAAAAATCTCTAGCCCCCCATCCCTCCCTCCATCTCTCACCTCTATTCTTGTCTCCGTTGCTCTTATGAGCTTCCCCGGAAAAACGGCGAACCTCGTCAAGAAAGAGGAAATAAGCGGGATTTTTGGTCTTTTTTTTTTTTTTTTGTGCCGCCACGACCCCCCCTTCCCCTCTTACTCTCCTGTAAATTTTTTTCGTTTTGCAAATGGAGCCTCCCTGTTCTCTCTTGCAGCTCTTGAAGTGTAGCTTTTTCTCGGACCCTCGAACTCCACCTCAATCCCTTCTATGGAGCGCCCCCCCGGCGCCCCCCCACCCCCCCCCGCCCCCCCCCCCCCCCCCCCCTCTTCTGCTTCTCTTTTCTCCCTCATCTTTCTTCTTTTTCTTCTCTCCCGACCGAGCTCACCCTCCTTTGTCTGAGCCTTCCCCCTGGTTAAGTGGCGGCTGTCTAGGTTTTTATACAAGTCGCTTGACCTATTAGGGTTTCAATTGTGACCCTACTATCTAACTGCCCTTTCTCATCTATATTCCCTCTCTCATGTGAGGTAAATTTACAAACAATATACACGTGCC
>JAGVVM010010555.1:0-17953 GCA_019149425.1 Psidium friedrichsthalianum
CATCAACTCTTTAATTTATTTAATTAGAAGGATGTAAAGTTGTGCCATGGCGATTCAGTGATCCACCGATTATTTTTTTATGAGAGATTAGGTAGGGATTATTTACTATGTGCTTAAGATGAAAAAACATAATAAAAATAAAAATATCTGATACGGGGAATTTTTTCCTTTCCTTAGTTGGCTAAATAAAAAATGAAAATATCAATTCACCCTCCCTAGTTACCTTACTATTTTTGTTGCAATACGGCAAGAATTACTCTTGGATTTTGGTCTGCTGTATCAAACATGAGATTGAATTATTTTCATTTATGCGATTCAGCGGTTCCATTAGTGATATATTTGAAGCAATTGATTGCGCAATTCGTGATCAAATGCGGATGAAGGAAATAGAGGGGGGGAAGAGCAAAGCAGTCCCATACTTTTTCGGAAAAAGGACAGCAAGTTACCATACATACCAAACCAACGCGATAGGCCATAAACCTAGGAAAAGTGTTAAAAAAGTTTTTTGTTTTTGTTGTTTAATTATGTTCCCCCCTTAAGAACTTTGCATTGGGTGCTAATTTATTCAAATCTCTATAACCTTTTAATATAGTAACAATTTAGTCCCTAAATTTTTTTTTACCTAGAGCCAATTCGTCTTTTTGGTTGAATTTGGCTGGATTATTGCTGACATGGACACTTGAACATCCTAGTGTTGATATGGTTGGGGGCGAATAGAGGAAGACGGGATATTTTTAATAATATTTCAATAATTTTTACTTTTTTTATTCTTTTATTTTTCTTCCTTTTTGTTTTTTCCCTTCTATCTTTTTCCTCCTCCTCTTTCCCGGGCATCCTGACGTCCAAAAAAAAGAAAAGAAAATAAGGGAAAAGTGCCGTAGCGAGGTGAAATGCTTGTTGAAAAAGAACGCCCTCCCTAGATTTCTCAAGGCTAGGCCCTTGGCCAGCAACACCAGAGAAGAGCGAAGGGTGGAACCGGGGAGCGAGGGGGCGTACACGCACCGACATCGAAACAAAAAGCAAAATTTCCACAAGTTTTTATGTCCGACTCACCATTAAGAAAAAATCGTCTATGTTAGCCGGTGCGCACGTAGCCTTCCAGCGTGCTACGTTAGCAATATCTCGCATATTAGGCTTTGGAATTGAATTGGAACTCTAATGTCAAAGAAGGTTTAGGACTATAAATTTGAACACCATGTAAAAAGGTTTAAGATAAAAGTTGGCACAAATATCACAATAGGTTTAAGGCTTTGTTTCCGACACTTTTCCCATCAAATAACTCTCTGGTTAACTACAAACAATTAACGAATTTATTACAACTAGGCAGTTGTTATCTAAGGCAATTTTGTATCTCCATTAACAAAATCGATTACCTACATCAAATCTTAAATCGTGGTACCGTTATAATTGGTCGCAGATTACTACACTCTTTATTTACTTGAAAAATTAATAACAATCATGCATGTTCATGTGACTGAGTCATGCTCACTCGTTCGTGGTCGGTACGGTGTTGTGGGCTTGCCTTATAATTAACTGTAATCTGCTTTCAAAGGCACATTTCGTCCCCTCTAACTTTTACTTCCGCTGAGGCACAGTAGCCTTTAAAAGAGCTTAACAAAAAAAAACTAACTCTTTTCTACGCAGGGGGAATAAAGGGGGGGGTAGAAGAAAGGGTTGCATCTAGCTGTACCCCAAGCGTAGCCTGTAAAAAAACGGCTTTGTTTCTGTAACCAAACTTAATGTTGATGAGCAATACTGGCTTTATTTCATATGCCAATTTATATCCGAATTTCTCAGTTATAATAGATTGAAACACTGAGTTGCCATGTTTCGGGAAGTTTGTTTGATTATTCATAATTGAATTAACTGGGTCTAAGTTGGTGGAATATTTAGGCCACATCATGTTCTTATTTGAAGATAATGGCCGCTTCGAATTCTTATTTGTGGAAGAATAGCCCCACTTTGGGTTCTTATTTTGAACTTTTTCGGTCAAAATTATGAATAAAATAGAGTAATTTCTAAACTAAATTTTTAATTTTTCAAAAGCTTTAAAATTTTCGACTGAAAAACAAAAAGATTTTAATTATTGTGTCCATAGTGGTGTCCACACAACGTCCCATCACCAAAGAAGAGTTGTCAAACATCATACATTTCTATTTCAAATAATGGGTACCTTTTTCGCCCAAAAGACGAAAAGGGGGGGGGGGGGTACCTTTTTTATACTCATTATACTGTAATAAGTTGCTATCTCATTTTTTTTTTTGAAAGAAGATGGTAATTTTCGTATTGATCATGATATGGTCGTTATACGAGTCAACATGACATATATGAACGGGGGGCCTTAACAAATATCGCTACAATGTTAATCTTTTTTTTCCATAACCATTGTAAGAATTCGTCAATGGGTCTCCTATACAATAAATAGATGATTTACTTATTTTTTGGTACATCGATGAGAGAAAAAATTTGTCATACCAAAATACCCCCAAGAATGAGAGATTTGCCTCAACAATTATGGCCTTCCCTAAAGCGACCATTAAATGACACTGTGTTTATAGTATAATTGTTTCCATGTGAGACTAACTTGTGTTTTTATTTTCCCTTCATTAAAAACGGATTTTTGTTGTCGTTATGTCTTTTATAATGGCGGGAATGTGTTTTCGTCGGGGGCTCCTATATTTGTCTGGGCTCCACCAAATTAACACTATTCATGATATGAAGAGCAAGTTGTGTTATTCTTCTTCCCACACATGGAACAAAAGAAAAATTGAGGTTGAACAAACCGTCATGGCTTTCTCAGAGAAAAGATCAGATCTGTTTCTCATGTAGGCATATATGTTCAACATGGCGGACTCGGATTGAGCTGTGGTCTGTACTTAACTCATTTAAAGCAAAGGTTAGAGTCCCAATTCGTACATGAGAGAGAGAGAGAAGGGGGGAGGGGGAGAGGGGGGAGGGAGGAATGTCCCCTGTCGCACTTGCATGAAGAGACATGCAAATACCCGGTTGGAATCCTATGCTAAATGAGAAAGTTCTAGCTTGTTCCACTATAATAAGGAAGCGCGAGATCCTGGCATTGTGGCCAGTTCATTCTAAGTCGTAGAAGCCCAGAGAGAGAGAGTAGGGAGAGAGAGATGAAGTGAAGAAGAGCTTTGTGATTGGATGTTCATGGATTGTGTTAATTAGCGATTGCCTCTCTCCGTTGGGTACCCATCTTTAGGCTGCTGCTTCATTGTGCAAAGAGTGGACAGACATTTTTCCTCAAGCTGGTAATCATGTTATCTACTTTGATGATTAATATTTACACACACAGCACATAATAGAAAATAATTTTATATACCACCTAGCTTTTTACTCTTATTTCACTTTCAACCCACAAATTGTTTTTTCTTCGTATTAGAGGAGTACGGGCCGTATACATTTATGGGGTGAATAGATAAAATATTTGGATTTCTGTGATATCTCTTGGAACATACTGTTGGTGCGACTTTCATATAATTAGGACACAGACATAATATATATTTATATATTTAGTGGAACCTGTTTTTCCTTGTTTTATGGAATTTATTTAAGTGGTCATTTGATGTTGTATTTTTGTTAGGTTGCAGGTGCTGCTGGTTCAAAAGGACACCCTTCTCGTATGTGGAAACGCTGCTGTGTTATGGATGTTGTAGCTTCCTTAATAGATGCCGGTGCATCCTCAAGAGTCCCCTCATACATGTTACCCTCTATATTCACTATTATTTCCCCCTTTTTATTTTTCATTTTAATTTGGTCCTTCATGCTTGTGTGCCCAAATTAAGGTTGTTCCTTGACGAGAAACTTGGGGAATCGTTGTGGGGCTACTTTATTGAGCAACGCCGCTTCATTGAAAACCATTCCTAGAGAAATGTGTATAATGAGTGAAGACTCTGTCATGAAAGGGTATAAATCAACAACTTTGTTGGTCATTTTCTCCCAAGTTCTGGTTACTCCTTGGGAGTAATTAACATCGTGGCTATTGTGATCCATTCATTAGAGTAAAAAAGCCGAGAAAAGTATACGTAAAATTTCAATAGCTTCTTAATGAAACTCGATCGTATCTCTCTCCTCTACAAGAAGGAAAAGAAGAAGAAGAAGATAATAATTTGAATTATGTCCTCTTCTGGATGTGAGTATTTCCTTTTCAATGTTTTTTCTTACTTTTCCGAGGCTAATATCTCGAGTGTGCTTACGTGAGTTTTTGTTAAGCTATGGTCACCAGCAACTCGATGGTTTTAATGATTAAAGTCCACTCGAAATTAGTCGATGGCTGATCTATGTAAACTACTCATGACTATTACATTGGCAATCAACTTGTTCGGCGCGTGCAAAACGGCACTATAGCATTTCATCTAGCGAAATCATCCGAAGGAGCCCAAGCCGTGCTCATCAAAATTTAGTTGATTCACTTCACTCATAGGTCCTAAACTAATAAATTATGTGCCAATTATGATATATTAAGTAATCCACACCACATCAATTTTTTGATGTGAGACTTTTTCTAACATAAATTACATGTATCTCAATAATCTCTTCGCATGTGTAAGCTCCTTGCTGGTTCGACCCATCTTAATTTAGGTACTGCTGCCTTCTACCACCTTCACTCTAGGTCTCTCTGCCCAATCAAAAATCGCCTTGGTTAAATTCCCCTTCCTTGATACATTCACTAACACCGATACGTATTAGGAGTAGGTCACTAACCAACCATTGACTTGGATACCATTTATTGAGAGTGGACAACGGAAACCCTTGCCTTCTCTTGGGGTAATCGAGAGCCAAGATCCAAGCCCGTCACATATCCAATTAGATCAACTTTCATTCAAAACCTTAAGCACAAAATTTTGAGGCTAACTAAGACATATTAATTAATTCACATTACTTCAATCTTTTTTTTTTATTGAGACTTAGTCTAATACAATAACTCGTGCATCCAACACAATTTTTTAATTTCCATATCATCTAAATTGAGATTTCCTTTTATACGTCATCTATTGTTATTTTTATGATTTATTGGCTTTGGTAAGTCGCCCAAAATCAACACGCCATCCAATTGAAGCCGCGTCATGTTCGCTCGGTTGTCATAAGCACGGTTCTGACAGTCCCACCGACGCGCCTCATGTTCTAATTTCACACGACGTTTTCTACGTAAGGGATGACCAACGTTGGGCTTTTTGCCTTAGCACTTAAGAAATTTCACCAATCTATTTGTGAACGGAGTTATCTCCGGGACGTGAGCCTCGAGAGCGCGTGAGATGCGGTCCTCACGGGAACGAGACGCGAAGGCACGCGGTTATCTTCGTTCACGTCGTATCGCGCCCCGATCTTGTCTCCCTTCGCTCCCGCAGCGCGTGGCGCCACCCGCCTTTCCGTAAACGAGCCGCGGCCGACAGCTCGTCGAGGAATACGATAATAAAGGGGCGCAACGATCGAGGGAGAGGGCTCAGCTTGACGACAGAGAACAGATGGGCATCAGAGGAATAGAACAATAGAGGAGCCGCGGCCAGCAGCTTGCCAATCACGTCGCGCGTTGACGTGTCAGTGGGGGTGGCGCCGGCGACGGCGCGGGTTCGCGTCCACGTCTCGTTTCGCCACGCGGACTCACCTTCGCGCCGTTTGAACCCTTCCCCCTCTTTCTCTCCTCTTTCTCGGTAGTTACATGTTTCCGCTTCTGAAATTACGACTAAAAATTATAACACGGTTCAGCCACGGACTCGATCTCCTTATAAATTAGCTGCCCATAGAGCATTTGCCTCGGCATCGTAGCACTTCGTGACTATAGAAAGAGGGGCTCAGCTTGACAACAGAGAACAGACGGGCATCAGAGGCGCTATGGAGGTCTGTTCTTGCACATATCCCTCACTCATCGTATCTTTTCCTGTTTTAGGGTTTTGCTCCTCGTTTTGTTTCGTCTTCTGTTTCGCGTCGATGGTTGTCGCCTCTTCGTCGTCTTCTTCCTCTTAAAACTTTCCCTAATGTCTCTGCCCGCTTTGTCCATCATATCAGAAGAAGGCGGTGATTAATCTCATGACGGAGGACAAGACGCGCAAGAGCAAGGCACGTACCATCGCGGCAACCGAAGCAAATGGTAACAACTCCGACAACACATTTCAGGCACATCTACAATGGCCATATATAGTTTGTCATCCTCTCATGCATATGTACTCGCCATCGAAACAGGGTTGAAGTCCGCAAGCTTCGTCGGAGAGCGTGGAGATCTGTTGGAGGTGATTGCCAAGGAGATCGATACGGCGACGGTGGTCGACAAATAAGAAGGAAGGCCGGGCTGCCGAAGGCCTGGTTGGTCAGCTTCGGGAGCCAAAACTGAAACATTCTCAATGAAGCTTGAGCGCAGGGGTTGCTATTGCGGTTTACGTGTGTTCACTTCTAGCTTTAGTTCATGGTAACTAGAGAATCTCCATTGATATCAAGAGTTTGATAGGGGTTTCGTTGATTCGTTTCATTGTCCTGCACAAACATTTCCATGAGAATTAGCATGTGAATTTTTCTTAATTACTCTCTCTCTTCTCTCTCTCTCTCTCTCTCTCTCTCTCTCTCACATCAAGTTGGCCTCGATTTGCACGAATAGCTTATGATACGTAGGTTCGATGTGGATGACGAAGAAGATCATGAGCTCAAGGGCCCTCCTATTGATGCATAAACTATTAACTCCCGAACACGCACAAATCGTTGTCATGTGCATCCAATTAAGATTTTTTCCAAGATGTCAAAATAAATTATTATTTCCAACATTTGGCAATATAATTTGCTTTCAATCATAAGGGCGATTATTCCAACGAGGAACAGATTAAATTTTGTTCGGTTTCTCATACACGACAGAATTCCAAAATGATCCGATTGAATCCTACAATGCACGCGCTTGGGCAAATCAACGTATCCGTATCATTGCTTATCTCCACGTTAACCGCCCATGACTATTATCATTGCCGACCAACGATAGTGCGCCACGTGGATTTCCGCACACGAGCGCCACAAGTAAACTCTTTTTACATGAAGCACCACTCGTTTCTGTCCGAGGAAGCTTCTGCGATCTTATGAATTTAAAGCCCTCGTCATTATCCTTTTGACTCTAAAGCCTTTGAACTTTCCGATTGGTTTTTCGGTTCTAGAAGAACGGGGCATGCAATGGCTACGTAAATAGATTTATGAATGCCGACGCATGTCATGGGGGTTACGAGAGCTGTGGTTGTCAACTATTCCGTACTTGTTCTGCTCGGTCTTAATTTTCTCTGTGTTTGGTTTATTTGGAAAAATTACCAAAAAGGTCTTACACCTATTGCATTTATATCGACTTATCTTAAACATTTATTTTAGCTAATCGAATCTTAAATCTTTTTGCATTTGTGTCAATTTAATCTATCGGGCCAACTTTAACTAGCCAGCGCTAACGTGGCAATTTTTTGTAATATTTTCATATTTTTATTAATAATTTTTAATTTTTTTTTCACCTTCTTCCTCTAGCCGATCACCGGATTGACGATTGGTCTGGGCGAGGCCAACCTCATTGGTCGCCAATCTGACGACCAACTGGAGGAGGAGGAAGAATTAGAAGAAAAAAGTAAATAAAAATTTTGAAAAAAAAAAAGAGATGATAGGAGTCTGAGCCTTGAGTTTGACCTGATGTAAGATAGTTTAGACAATATCCGTGGTTTTTCTCCTCTCTCCAGCTTGTTCTTTAAAAGTTAGGCAGTCAGGCAGTCAGCTACGTATCAGATGTGATGCTTGTGTTTTATTGATTGTTGAGGGATGATTAACTAGGGTGGGTTTAGTGTGACTTTTATTTTTCACTCTATGTTTCTTCAACTCTTCAAAATTTGACTTTTATTAAGTGCAAAACCACCAAAATCTTTTCATGCATATCTATTGACTCTTTTCACTATTTTTTCGGTAATTTTTTAATAATATTTTAGCTGACAATTTTCATGCGGGTGG
Source organism: Psidium friedrichsthalianum (assembly GCA_019149425.1). Lineage (NCBI taxonomy): Eukaryota > Viridiplantae > Streptophyta > Magnoliopsida > Myrtales > Myrtaceae > Psidium > Psidium friedrichsthalianum. Next base: position 7,972 of record JAGVVM010010555.1, read on the forward strand.
CCCTTTCCGACCAATAACAAAAAAAAAAAAAAAACCAAAAGCAAAAAATTATTTAAAAACTTAAAATATTATTAAAATAATATTAAATTTTGTCCACGTTAGCCATGACCTTGCCACATTGGACAGCCAATATCAATATCGGCGATTTCCACAAAACTGGCCTCGTGGAATCAATTGGCACCAATGCAAATAAGTTTAGGACTAAATTGGTCAAATTAAAATGTTTAAGATTGAATTGATACTAATGCAATAAGTTTAAGGCATTTTTCTACTTTTCTCATTTTTTGTTTGTTTATGGATACATGAGCATCTTAATTACTCTTTACGACATGCCTTTAAGGAGAAAAATCATAAATAAAAATAAAAATAAAAATAAAAATAAAATAAACAATGTCTTTGCAGGTTCAATTTGGCATCATCCAGTCAACGTCCCCGCGAAGTCCAGCAAATAACCTGAGTACCGTGGCCGTCCGCACCTTCGGTCACAATCTGCTCCCGGCGATCAGTGCTAGCCGCGACCCCAACGTTGCTGGGTCTTGCTTCTGTTTCGCAGGTATGGTTGTTCTTGGCAAAGTCTCGTCGTCAACCAGAAAGCTCCACCGTGAATCGTGCCACTCACTGATTAAACCACCGCCTGATCAGCTGTGGAGACCAGAACCTTGTAGTCGCAGACAACGCCGCTTAGCTGAGCGCCGAAGCTGATCCCGACTGCTGAGCCTGAGTCCACAACCAGCCGCGCCATGCCAAGCTACGGCCGAGTATCCCATCGGGCATCCGTGAGCTGCGAGTTCCCAACGAGCCATTGCCTCCACAGTGTAACCACCGACGACCACCACAGCAAGTTTAACAAGCCAATCACGAGAAGATTCCCGATGGTGTGAAACCTTTGAGCATTATGTTCGCTAGGGTTTGTTTTGATAACAGAGAAAGGAAAAAATTTGTCTATTGTTTTTTCAAAAAATTGTCTATTGTGTAGGTGTGATCCGGCCCTCTGCGAGTTTGTGAACCTGCTGTTGTGATTATGAGTAATAATGCCTCAACTCATGTTGGGTAACCGACATGGATGGATTAATGTTAACATTACTGATATGTCGTAGCTGACATGGATTTATGTCAGCGTAACTGACATGGATTTATGTCTGTAGCTCTTGTCCCAGTCTATAAGTAGATTTGTTTCCATAGTTCAGAATCACAACTCACAACTTGAAACACACTCATCTAGTTTTCTTATAATCGTCCTATAAGTGTGTCGGTTTCAAGAAGTGTTTGCAGAGTCTGAGGTGTTATCCATTTGCTAAGTTAAGAGCACTCGTGACTATGGATGGCTCTGTGTCTATTGATGCCGTTACTATCACGATTCGATATTTAAGATTTTATGGGATCAGATTGAATGTTAAGAATAATCTCTAGACTAGCATAGAGATGCGCATCTACAGTATAGTTTCAATTAATATTCGCCCAAGTAGGAGAATGTAAGGTTTTCTTTTATGGGCTATTCTCTTGTGGGTTTATATTGATTGAAATTGTAATTTACTATTTTACGAGATTAATTTATCGTTTACAGGATTGTCTAATAAGTTAACATACAAGGATTCTTAACTAGTCTAATTTGAGGAAATCGTTTAGTGCCAACATTGTTCACGAGATGCCGCTCAATGAAAACATACCAATACATATATAAAAAGAGTGAAGAATTTGCCATGAAAGGGTCTGAATAAAAACTTTGTCGGTCATGTTCGCACAGGTTCTAGTTACATATTAGATTAATTAACATCTGAGGTATTGTTATCCATTCATTATTGCAAGAAAAGTCGAGAAAAGTAGTACGCAAAATTTCCAATGGCCTCCTAATGAAACTCGATGGTATCTCTCACCCTCAAAAAAGGGAAAAAAAGAAGAGGATAAAATTTGAATTATGTCCTCTTCTGGACGTGAGTATTTCCTTTCAAGGGTTTTTCTTTACTTCTCCGAGGCTAATATCTCGAGTCTCTTACGTGAGTTTTTGTTAAGCTGTGGTCGCTAGTAACTCGACAGTTTTAACGATTAAAGTCCACTCGAAATTAATCGATGGTCAATCTATGTTAGCTACTCATGACTATTATTATTGGCGATCAATTTGTTTGGCGCGTGCAATAATAGCCTGATATATTCATCTAACGAAATCATCTGGAGGGAACCCAAAGCCGACTTTGTCAACATATCTAGTTGAGTGCACTTCACTGAAAAGTTTAAACTAATAAGTTACGTGCCAATTATAATATATTGAGTAATCCACACCACATCAATTTTTTGACAGAGATTTTCTAACATAATTCAAATGTGCATCTCAATAATCTCTTTCGTATGGGTAAGCTCATTGTTAGATTTGATCCCTCTTAATTTAGGCACTACTACCTTCGGGACCACCTTCACTCTAGGTCTCTTCTGCTAGACTGAAAATCGCTTTGGTTAAATTCCCCTTCCTTGAGATATTAATCAAACACCGATATACATTGAGAGTAGGTCGTCAATCGGCCATTAACTCGGATACTATTTGTTGAGAGTGGACAACGAAAACCCATTGCCTTTACTCGAGGAGATTGAGAGCCAAAATTAAAATCCGTCAACATATCAATGAGATCAACCTTCATTCAAAAGCTTAAGTACAAGATTTTGAGGGCTAATTAAGATATATTAACTAATTCACATTACTTTAATTTCTTGAGGTGAGACTTAGTCTAGCACAATTAACACGTGCATCCCAACACAATTTTTCAATTTCCACCTCATCTAAATTGAAATTTCCTTTTACACGTCATTTATTGTTATTTTTATTATTTATTGGTTTTGGTAAGTCACCCAAAATCAACGCGACATCCAATTAAAGCCGCGTCAACGTTCCGACAGTCCCACCGACACGCCTTATCTGGAGTCAATAGTCATATATCGTATGTACATACCCTAGTCTAATTTCACACGACGTTTTCTACGTAAGAGATGACTGATGTTGGGCTTTTGCCTTAACACTTAAGAAATTTGACAAATCTATTTGACTGGTTATCGCATAATGGTTTTCCTAGAAACAAAAATTCAGCAGACAGTCCAATTGAAATTGCACTTACAACGAAGCATGAAAATAGTATGACAAGAAAACTCCGTTTGTTTTGTGAAAAATGAAATACATTTAAAAAGCACTCTTTTAGAAAGTCATTTTTTGGTAAAATAATAATATTGTTCGATTTTTGGCTAAAATCTATAAATGAATTGAAAAAAATATTTTCCGCCATTTGGTATGAAAAATTTGCCTAGAGAAAATTTCCAAAGAATCCGAATTTTCAATTATTTTTTTCTTTTTTTTTTTTTCTTTCTTCCTCTATCTATTGTCAGACACGACAACGATAGGTCATAGGTAAAGGATGAGCTTGCCGCCTCAAGAAAACTCCAACTCGTCAAAATCTGGTGAGCTCGAGCCTAAGCTCGCCTCGGGTGAGCTTATCCCTCACATGTGGTTGATCACCGACCGTTGCTATGCCTGACGACCAACAAAGGAAGAAAGAAAAAAAGGAGAAGGAAGCTCAAGCCTCGCCCACTTTAAAGGTGTTTTTCCATTGATCGAAAGTGTTTTCCTTGACTTGACTAATTTATTTTTTGTGAACAAAACATCAAAAAATTTGATTTATTTTCGTGAAATAAACGGAACTGAAAACTCGGATATGATATGGCGCAACATATTCGGAATAAACTATTTGACATGAAAAATGACATGATACGGCAATTTGGACGCAACATTCCCTGGCAAGTCAAATCAGAAGTGCGGCCTACTGAAAATCCAATCGCTTGGGCAATTCAGTTGTAACGCTGTATGATGGATTCTGGACAATTCAGGTGTCACATGGCACGGGATCTTCCTTGTTGACCCGTCACGATCCACGATCTCTCTGGCGTAATCGAGAAAGTTCCATGAAGATGGGTCTCATTTTCAAGAATACCCCAATAAAGTTTTCGAAGAAGAAATAACAATATCCCAAAAATTACAACACGGTTCAGCCACGTACTTGATCTCTTGACAAATGATGTTGGAAATAATAAAATTTATTTTGGAAGAAAAGTTGTACTTGGACTCATACACTTGCTTGATGATGGCCGTTGAGCGTATAAATTGGACTTGTGGTGCCTCCAAACCGACTTAGACATGAGGACAAAGAGCTGCACCTTGTTGTCCAAGCTAATGACCGGTCAAAGATAAGGATGCCTCAATCATTGACCGTTAATAATTAAGGAAAGACAACTTGCATTAGCTAGATGATTTTGCCGACTTCACTAGGCGTTGAACGTGTGCAGGACAAGTTTTTGGTCAACCGGGGGCATCTCAGCTGCAAGTGGGCTTCAAGAGGCCGTGGAACTTGCCTATAAATATGAGGGCATGTTAGTTACTTTGTTTTTTTTTATTAGAGAGTAAGCAATGGAAGCCTTATGCATAGGAGTGAGATAAATAGAGAGTTGTGAGTTTGTACTAAAAGCTTATTGTAAAGCTTTGTGTAAAGCTTTTGCAAAGGCATTTTGGAATATTACTTTCATATTTGCTTACTCGAGTTCTTTCCGCATTAAATCCTTCAAACTTCCTACAATTGGTATTAGAGCTAGTTATGACATCTATTAGTTCCATTCAATTTCAACTTTCAAAGTTGAACGGGAAAAACTTCAACAATTGGTCCATTTAGATGAAGGTTTTGTTCAAATAGCAAAATTTGTCGAATCTGGTGGAGAATGGCTACGCCGAAGTAGCCGATGTTGAATAATTCATTGCTTTGAGAAAGGAGGAGAAGGATTCGTTTGTCAAGTCCCGAAAGAAAGATAAAAAATCATTATATGCAATCTTTCAAGCTATGGAAGAGATGATATTTAAAAGAATATCGAGTGCAGAAACCACCAAAGCAGCGTGGGATATTTTGAAAGAAATCCTACAAGGGCGATGATCGCATGAGGAGTTTGGCTTCAAAAACTTCGAGGTGAATTTGAGTCTCTACAAATGAACGACTCTGAATCCATCTTGTCATGCTTTGATTGTGTGCAAACTATCGTTAACCAATTGAAGGTTATTGGTGAAGAACTCCAAGATATACGAGTCGTAGAAAAAATCTTGAGGTCTTTGATTAAAAGATTTGACTACGTTGTTGTGGCAATTAAAGAAGGCCAGAATGTATCAACCATGACGTTGGAGCGGTTGATAGGTTCATTATGCTCACATGAGCAAAGAATGAATCAAAAGTCCATCGGTTCATATCCCAAGCAAGCTTTGCAAAGCCAAGTCGGTCACTTAACTGGAGGTGGACATCATGTTGTTCGAGGCCATGGAAGAGGACGGGGTAGAAGTGGAAATTCTAATTCCAATGGAAGATATAAAACATGTGACAAATCAAATGTCAAGTGTTTTAAGTGTAACAAATTCGGACATTACAAATGTGAATGTCAAGCAAACATGGGCACAAGCTGCCAGAACTTGTACATGTCGTCGATGCTAATGAAAATGTCGTGTTAGGATGCAAAATGGATGGGTCAAGTACTCATGATGCCAATATATGGTATGTCGATTCTGAGTGCAGCAATCACATGCGTGGCCGAAAGGAGCTATTCTTGTACCTAGATGAGACAGTTCGTGGTGAAGTCAACTTTGTGAATAAATCAAAGATTCTCATAATGGGCGAAGATAACATTGATATCAAATTAAAAAATAGTACTAATGTTACTGTTGCGGATGTTTTCTTTGTGCCAAGACTTTTTTGGAATTTGCTAATTATTGGGCAACTTTTAGAAAAAGGTCACAAAGTTAACATTGAAATGGAGTTTGCACCATTAGAGGTGTGAACAATAAGTTGATCACGGAGGTGCATATGACAGAGAACCGGATGTTCCCTTTGTCTCTACAAATGAAGACTCTATTGAGCTTTCAAGCCCTAGTGTAAGATAGCAAGTGGCTGTGGCATCTTCGGTTTGGTCATATGAATTTTCATGGACTAAAATTTTTATTCCATAAAGAGATGGTCACTAGGATGCCTTTGATTGATAGTCCAAATAGCCCATGTGAAGGATGTCTCGTCAGAAAACAATCTCGAGAATCCTTTCCAGTTGCAAAAGCTAGAAAACCTAAGCAAACTTTGGAATTCGTACATATAGATATTTGTGGCCCGATTGAGGTAAAATTAGTCGGACAAAAAAACCATGCATTAATCTTTGTCGATGATTTTACCAAAAAAAAATATGGGTATATTTCTTGAGAGAAAAGTCTGAAGCTTTTGGAAAATTTAAGGAATTTAAAGTCTATGCTGAGAAATATAGTAGATTTAATCTAAAGACGTTGAGATCAAATAGAGGTGGAGAATTTACTTCCAATGAATTTGACAAATACTGTAAAATTGATGGAGTAAAATGTCAATTGACTACTAGCTATACCTCTCAGCAAAATGGTATAACAGAAAGAAAGAATAGAATGACTTTTGAAATGATAAGAAGTATGCTCAAGGCTAAAAGCTTACCAAAGAAGTATAGGGCAGAAGCCATTGCTTGTGTTGTATTTGTCCTAAAGAGGTATCCAACACGGAGTGTTCTTGAAAAAACTTTAGGAGAGGCTTGGACTGGCAACAAGCCAGATGTTACGTTCCTTCGAGTTTTTGGGTATGTTTCATATCCCCATATACCAGACGAATGAAGGAATAAGTTGGACAACAAAAGCCAGAAATGCATCTTCATTGGTTACAGTGAGGCGACTAAGGTTTATAGGTTGTATAATCTAGTCACGGAGAAGGTAATTATTAGTAGAGATGTTCAATTTTTTGAACATGAAGCGAGGGTTGGAACCAAAGGGTGATTCTTGAAAACATCACCATTGAAGATGAACCAATTGTGAGAGAGTCAGAAAAATCTCTGCGATTGAAGATCTGCCATTTTCACCCTAGCAGTTCATCTTCTTCATTATAATGGTCTCAGAATCGTCAATTCGGTGTTCGCAATGACAATAGACAGACGCCAGTAAAATTTAAGGAATTATGTGGTCACAAGAGATGATGATAGTGAAGTGATGAGATCACTGAGGAAACAATGGCAAATTTTGTTTATTTACTGATTGTGATCCCATATCCTATGATGATGCAGCTATAGATGAGAAGTGGATCCAAGCAATGGATGAAAAATCCACTCTACTGAAAAGAACAACACATGGGTGTTAATTTTTACCATAGTAAAAAAGCCATTGGTGTCAAGTGGGCGTACAAGACGAAGTGTAACTTGATGGTCGGGTGGACTGTTGCAAAGCTAGGTTGGTCGTGGGAAGGCTATAAGCAAAAGCCAGGCATTGACTATTTTGAAGTATTTGCACCAGTAGCCTGAATGGCTTCCATTCGGATGATCTTAGCCCTTGCAGCTCAAAACTGTTGGGAAGATCATCAAATGAATGTGAAATCTACATTTCCCAATGGTTTCCTTGATGAGAAGGTCTATGTGGTAGCAATCATAAGATTATGATAAGAAAGAGCACGAAATCTAAGTTCTTTCTTTCTGTTATACCATTTTGCTGAGAGGTATAGCTAGTAGTCAATTGACATTTTACTCCATCAATTTTACAGTATTTGTCAAATTCATTGGAAGTAAATCTCCACCTCTATTTGATCTCAACGTCTTTAGATTAAATATACTATATTCTCAGCATAGACTTTAAATTCCTTAAATTTCCAAAAGCTTCAGACTTTTCTCTCAAGAAATATACCCATATTTTTTTTGGTAAAAATCATCGACAAAGATTAATGCATGGTTTTTTTGTCCGACTAATTTTACCTCAATCGGGCCACAAAATCTATATGTACGAATTCCAAAGTTTGCTTAGGTTTTCTAGCTTTTGCAACTGGAAAGGATTCTCGAGATTGTTTTCTGACGAGACATCCTTCACATGGGCTATTTGGACTATCAATCAAAGGCATCCTAGTGACCATCTCTTTATGGAATAAAAATTTTAGTCCATGAAAATTCATATGACCAAACCGAAGATGCCACAGCCACTTGCTATCTTACACTAGGGCTTGAAAGCTCAATAGAGTCTTCATTTGTAGAGACAAAGGGAACATCCGGTTCTCTGTCATATGCACCTCCGTGATCAACTTATTGTTCACACCTCTAATGGTGCAAACTCCATTTCAATGTTAACTTTGTGACCTTTTTCTAAAAGTTGCCCAATAATTAGCAAATTCCAAAAAAGTCTTGGCACAAAGAAAACATCCGCAACAGTAACATTAGTACTATTTTTAATTTGATATCAATGTTATCTTCGCCCATTATGAGAATCTTTGATTTATTCACAAAGTTGACTTCACCAGAACTGTCTCATCTAGGTACAAGAATAGCTCCTTTCGGCCACGCATGTGATTGCTGCACTCAGAATCGACATACCATATATTGGCATCATGAGTACTTGACCCATCCATTTTGCATCCTAACACGACATTTTCATTAGCATCGACGACATGTACAAGTTCTGGCAGCTTGTGCCCCATGTTTGCTTGACATTCACATTTGTAATGTCCGAATTTGTTACACTTTAAAACACTTGACATTTGATTTGTCACATGTTTTATATCTTCCATTGGAATTAGAATTTCCACTTCTACCCCGTCCTCTTCCATGGCCTCGAACAACATGATGTCCACCTCCAGTAAGTGACCGACTGGCTTTGCAAAGCTTGCTTGGATATGAACCGATGGACTTTTGATTCATTCTTTGCTCATGTGAGCATAATGAACCTATCAACCGCTCCAACGTCATGGTTGATACATTCTGGCCTTCTTTAATGCCACAACAACGTAGTCAAATCTTTTAATCAAAGACCTCAAGATTTTTTCTACGACTCGTATATCTTGTGGAGTTCTCACCAATAACCTTCAATTGGTTAACGATAGTTGCACACAATCAAAGCATGAAAGATGGATTCAGAGTCGTTCATTTGTAGAGACTCAAATTCACCTCGAAGTTTTTGAAGCCAAACTCCTCATGCGATCATCGCCCTTGTAGGATTTCTTTCAAAATATCCCACGCTGCTTTGGTGGTTTCTGCACTCGATATTCTTTTAATATCATCTCTTCCATAGCTTGAAAGATTGCATATAATGATTTTTTATCTTTCTTTCGGGACTGACAAACGAATCCTTCTCCTCCTTTCTCAAAGCAATGAATTATTCAACATCGGCTACTTCGGCGTAGCCATTCTCACCAGATTCGATTCGACAAATTTTGCTATTTGAACAAAACCTTCATCTAAATGGACCAATTTGTTGAAGTTTTCCCGTTCAACTTTGAAAGTTGAAATTGAATGGAACTAATAGAGTCATAACTAGCTCTAATACCAATTGTAGGAAGTTTGAGGATTTAATGCGGAAAGAACTCGAGTAAGCAAATATGAAAGTAATATTCCAAAATGCCTTTGCAAAAGCTTTACACAAAGCTTTACAATAAGCTTTTAGTACAAACTCACAACTCTCTATTATCTCACTCCTATGCATAAGGCTTCCATTGCTTACTCTCTAATAAAAAAAAACACAAAGTAACTAACATGCCCTCATATTTATAGGCAAGTTCCACGGCCTCTTGAAGCCCACTTGCAGCTGAGATGCCCCCCGGTTGACCAAAAACTTGTCCTGCACACGTTCAACGCCTAGTGAAGTCGGCAAAATCATCTAGCTAATGCAAGTTGTCTTTCCTTAATTATTAACGGTCAATGATTGAGGCATCCTTATCTTTGACCGGTCATTAGCTTGGACAACAAGGTGCAGCTCTTTGTCCTCATGTCTAAGTCGGTTTGAGGCACCACAAGTCCAATTTATACGCTCAACGGCCATCATCAAGCAAGTGTATGAGTCCAAGTACAACTTTCTTCCAAAATAAATTTATTATTTCCAACATCATTTGTCAAGAGATCAAGTACGTGGCTGAACCGTGTTGTAATTTTTGGCATATTGTTCATT
>JAGVVM010010556.1:0-22782 GCA_019149425.1 Psidium friedrichsthalianum
TTAGTCCTCAAACACATTGATAACAATTTTCACTTACCTCGAAGGTCCGGACCATTACCATATATATCTAACATTATAATCAAAGTAAGTGTTTTGGGTTAAAGTTTGATTACCTATACAAGAAAACACTCTTATCAAAACAAAAGAATAGCTAATAAAAAAAAGCCATAAAATTGTAAATTTTGTTCAGTTAGCGAACAATGAATGATATGAAATATATTTTCCTAAAAATGAAGTCTATATAAACTACAAAAATGAATGAATGAAAAGATCCTCATCTTTATGAAAATGTTCAAGCATTAATTTGTTGTCCATGATAAAAGTATTTTTTTATTAATTATTTGAGCGATACAAGTGATCATTTTTAGGAAAGTTTTTTTTAGATTATTTATTTTTCGTAAAATAAAATTATCATGAATTTTCATCAATTGTAATCGAAGACAAATTTTTTTCCCTTCAATTGTAATTGATGACAAATTAAGTTAAAGATTTTTGGCGAGACAAATTAAGTGGTTGCAAAACATTTTGGTTCACTCCTTTGGATAGTGAAGAGTATTCTTATACTTAGTGTTGGACAATAACTCAACATCGAGGAGAATTACTAATTCAGTCATAAATAATAGCAATTTAGTCATAAATCTATTATATATACATATATCAATTTGATCATTAAATTTTCAAATTTGTCCATGTAATCTTAAATCTTTGTGTGAAATTTCAATGTAATTTTTTTAGCTAATTGCCATTAGTAACCACTAATGTGACAATCCATAAGTTACCCACGTCAATGTGCCACGTGGGACGACCGACAATTATTGGACACCATGTCAGACTAAATGGACTATGTTAGAATTTCACACAAAATTTTAGGATTACATTGATCGAATTAAAAAGTTTTTGAGCGAATTGACATTAGTCTAATAAATTCAGGACTAATTTGATAATTCCTCCCTCAACAAAATACGCATGTTGTGATAAAATACTCATCGATAACATTTGATGCCTAATTTGACCCAAAAAAAAGAGAGTTGATGCTTAATTATTTTCCTGGTTAATAAAAAAATAATTCCTTTTCGTGGTTAATTGAAATAGGGCGCTCTAGTCTAAATCCGTCAACATTTCCAGTCGAATCCACATTCAATAAAAAAATTTAAGTTAAAGAGTTGTATGTCAACTTGGATATATTAATTTCTCAATATCACACCAATTCTTTAATATGAGATTTATTTAACATAACTCACACGTGCATCTCGACACAAATAAATATTTTCTAAAAAATTATTTATTAATCTTGTTTGTGCGAAACAAATGTACCTTTAATTCAGTAAATTAATTTCTAGGAGAATATAGCGCGAGCAAAAGCAGATGACGGTGTTGTCGTGCCATTATTAGATTGATGAATCTGGTCCAATCCTAGCCCGTCTCTAATAAAGAAAGGGCAAATCATGCAGCTGGCGACCTGAATCGGCTCACGTTTTAGTACCCCATTGCCTTGGCGTGACCCCATGTGTAAAGTTTTCAAATCATAACATTTATATTATTAGTGAAAAGCTTTGTGTTAGTGAGAATTCTTTGTTCATGTAGACGATATTGAAGCCAAGGGATTGAATTAATGCCAAAAAAAAATACATGTGCAAAAAAAAAAAGACAGGCAATGATGTTTCGTCCTTCGCACCGAATAAAACTATTCTCACAAGATTTATAATATTATCGGGGGTATTCCGCGAGTTTGAAGTTTACTTACGCAACATAGGTTTTGCTGTAATAATAGATAAAGTACACTAACAAAATAATGAAAAGGAATTTAGTAAAGGGAGAAAAAGTGAAATTTGGGTTTGAGGAGATTGATCTAAATTCTTTCAAAATGATGATACTAATTCAAATTTTTAATAAGCGAGAGATTCACAAGATTGTCAACCAATTTAGGTTACCAAATTGGCCAATTGTTTGGGAATATAGGGTTATAACTTATCATATAGCAAGTATGGGCTTTTCATGAGATTCTTGAAAGAAAGTTCGAGGTTCACTGTTCTTTTATATATTTATATAATAATATAATAGCACGAAAAACTCCAAACTAGTACACTTATAATAAATTTACCCAAGCTAATTATTTTAACGATCAAAATCCTAAACTGGTATATTTTTGACAAATTTACCGTAAATTAGTATACCTGCGATAAATTTACCATCCTTTAGTTTTCGTTAGATTTTATCGTCAAATTGTTGATTTGAATGACACATGGCATTTATCGAATGTACACGTTTGAGGGTTTTTATACTTTACTTCTCACAGATGTATCAATTTGATATTTTTCGTGGTGTTAATCCAATTTAATGAAAACTAATAGAGGGTAATTTTGTCACATGTGTATAAGTTTGAGATTTTTGATGGTCGAAAAAATAATTTATGATAAATTTATCATAGGTGTACCGATTTAGAGATTTTTGTGGTCAAAAAAATAGTTTGAGATTTTTCAAGGTATTAACCCTTTTTTTTTAGTTTGCTTTCTAGTATGGAGACGCAAACTACGGGTATTTGGGAAATTCGAGGAAATCTTTCTCATCTCTTGATGAAAAGCTTGTACTAGACGGAACTTTTTCATACAATTGCGAATATTAAATTTCTGTCCATTTGGCATTGTAGTGGTGCCATGTACAAAAAAATGAGATTTTGCTTTGCTGATTTGGTAATGTAGTTTTTTTCAATCAATTTTAATTAAAAATTGCTGACATGGTGGTCTAGTGAGCACTGGTCATTACATAGGATGGTCGGCATTGATGTAGATAATTTTTTAAAATTAATTTTCTCTTTTTCCTTAGTTTATTTTTTCTTTTTGCCTTTTCGTCATGGGCCAACAAGGGATGGGCAGGTCACCACCATCGCCTACGGCCATTGAGGGCTTGCAGGCCCTTGCCTAGTGGCTGGCAAGGGCTCGGCAATAAAGGAAAAATAGAGAAAAAGAAAAGATAAAAAATAAAATAAAAAGTACATAAGAGTTAGAAAAATTGAAAAGTTACAAGAATTTCCCACTTCAGCATCAGTGGTGCCACATCGGACACTCGGCCCCACGTAAGTGATTTCAAGCCAAAATTGAATAGAAAGACTACAGTGACAAATTGTCAAAATGCTTAGTATTAAAATATCCAAATTAAAAAGTTTACAACTGAATTGTTATAAGTGCAATAAATTTAGGACTTTTTCGGTAATTTTAACCATCATAAATAGAAGAAATTGTTGCAATTGGACGAGTAAAGAGGGAAAATCATATGTCATTTTAGTTCCCAAACCAGTAATGTCTTTCACCAACGTTTGCTTCTTCTTTAGTTTCGGCATCGGAGAAAGGAAATAAACAGAAAAAAAAAACCCAAAGAGAAATGAAGAAGAAAAGAACGGAAGAAGAGGGAAGCTGCCATTTCTCCGAGCAAATATTGAAGCTTCCATGATTATTGCAGAAAATGAGTCCTTGATGCTACAAAAATTGATGGAAGAAGAGTTCTCAAAGTTTTGACTTTATTTAAGTCTGGTTCTTGGATCGAGGAATTACCCCATCGAAAAAACCGGTTCTAGATTATGAAATTGGAAACCAGATCGATCCGTCTTGGGGCCGGCATAGAGTCGAACCCTGCGCCTCGCCCAAGAACTAGGTCAATTTATTCTTTCTTGGATTGGTCTATTCGGTTTTTTCTTCCTTTTGCTTTTTTCATTTCGTACAATTGCGACAAGTAGTCACAGAATCATATTATGGATACAGGAAGGGATCCAAGATATTGACTAATCAAAAGAGAGCACCGTCCATGAGGCAAACCAGCAAATTGAACTGGTCGACAAAATTGGTACAGGCTGGTTCGGCCACTGAAGTTGAACCGGGCCCGAGACTCACCCCTATTTTTCGGGAGAAATGAAATAAACAAATTAAGATCATATTTTAGACTTTTTCAGATTTAATTTTTGCTCTTGGTAGATTTAACTTAGGATCAATCAGCATGTACCGCAATGTGTTGGGTTTAGAAATTCGACTTAATTTGATTAACTAGCACTATGGACACTAAATTCAAACGTGGATGAGCTCGTCCGTCCAAGTTACGTAAACAAGAACTTGAAGCACTCAAGGAATTCACGTTAATTGAGTTGGGTAGGGCCTCCAAATGATTGAAAGGAACATAAGAACCGGGTCGAGCCAGGCCCGACTCATCACATTACAGCCTAACCCGACACTAAATTACAGATTTGACATCATGATGCACGAAAACTATTTCATAAATGGGTCAAAGCATATAAAAAAGTCAAACCATCTTAAGAGAAAATTCTCAATTTAGAGTTCCATAAGATAATCTTAGCCACGCGTTGCTTGTCCGTGGAGTTTATATGCTCTTGTATGCCTGCGGTTTCTTTTTATTTTTAGTTTCAAGGTTTTGGGTTTGATATGACAACATCAATTCCTTCGCGAAAAACCCATTTTTTGAAAAATATTTTCATAAAAAATGATTATTTGTATCGCTTATAAAAATTAAGAAAACAAAAATATTTTCATCGTTCGCGAAGATATAAGAAATAAATTGTTATCGACAACGAAAGTATATTTAGTGGCTAATTAATCTAAGCGACATAATGATTTGTTCAATTTTTCGAAAAAAAAACCGACGGATGGAAATCGGGTAGCAAAAGATTTAGTGGTTCTTCGGTTCAATAATTTGATCTCTCTCTAGTATTTTTATGGCGCGACCAAAAGCACATGAAGGTGTTGGGATGCCATTATTGCACTGATGAATCTGGTCATTCGATCCATGCACGTCTCCAATAAAGGAAGTGCTAATCATGCACCAGCTGACCAGAACAAGCACCGTTTTGGTTCCTTATTGTCCTAGGTGAGACCCCACATAGGATGTCTTTAGATCAAAACATTTTTTCAGTAGGTCAAAAGCTTGTAATAATGAGAATTCTTTATCATGTAGGATTGTAGATGATAAAGCCATGGGATTGAACTAATGCTGAAGATATGTAAATGTATATTTCGTTCATTCCGCGAAAAATATGTTGTTTCTGAATAGTATTTTCTCTAAAGTCATTCTATAAGAAATTAATAATATTTTTTTTGATGTTTGGCTGAAATATGAGAATAGGTTGGGAAATATTTTCTATTGTTTTATATAGAAAATCATATCGATTTTCCTCTATGCACTCCTTTTAATAATTATTAATTTATTTTTCTTATTATTTTTATTTTTAACAAAGATTAATTATTTTTTTGTTCTCTTCTTTTCTTTTCTTTATTTTTCTTTTTCCTTCTTCCTCTACCATGATCGGCTAGCGATGACCACATGCTCGCTCGAGGCTCGCTCAGCAATGACCCCAAGCTCACCAAGATTGGCCAATCTCGAGGCTTTGTGGGTTGCATCTGTGGCCAGTTGCCAAGCTCGGCGACGGCGAAGCAAGAAAGAAAAATAAAAATAAAAAGAAAGAAAAGAAAAAAATAAAAAAAAAATAAAAGAAAAATAAGTTTGTAGCATGTAGAGATAGAGAAGAGGGAGATTACTCCTCATGGAAAATGATTTCATTTTTTTAAAAAGAGCAAATTATTTTCTCTACTTTTGAAGGTGTTTGTTCCATTGACAGGAAAATGCTTTCCTCAACTTACAACTCATTTATTTTTCATGAATCGAACGCTGGAAAACTCAGGAAACATTTTCCTAAAAGCTATTTTCGGCAAAACAAAAAAATTGCAGGGGCCTCAGTATATTCGGTAGGAAATTTTGTGAGTGATCCAGATAAATTAGGAAATTGCACTAAGGCCCAAAATACAAGAAATTGTTGCAATTGTACTTGCAAAGAGGAAAAATCATGGGCCATTTTAGTTTCCAAAATAATAATTGCATGAAGATTCATTGAAATGTTGTCTTCCCACATTTTTTGCTTCTTCTTTAGTTTCGCATCAGACAAACGGGGGAAAAGAAGAGGAAACAAAACGCAAAAAACAGGGGAGAAGAAAAGAGAGGAAGAAGAGGGAAGCTGCCATTTGCTGTATAGAAAAGGAGTCCTTGATGGTACAAAATTTGATGGAAAAAGAGTGGGAAAAGTGTCAAAAAAGTCTTAAACCTATTGCATTAGTACCAATTCAGTTACAAACTTTTTGCATTTGTGCCAATTCAGTTTTAAACCTTTTGCATTTGTGTTAATTGAGTTAATCCGGCCAATTTTGACTGAAAATTCGCCGACATGGATGTCGGATGTCCAACATAGCATGGCTGGCACTGATTTGAATATTTTTTAATATTTTTCTTAAATTGTAGCGTGTTATTAATTTTTTGGAATTCCCTTTTTAATAGTTAAGGGCCGTTATGAGGCCCGACAACCTCTGTCGGCAACTGCATGAGGGTCTAATAGCCCTCACCGACCAATGGCAAGGATCATGGCCGCTGGGCACAGCTTGCAGCCCTCACTCACAATTGAGTGAGGCTGCGATCCTCATTAGCCACGGCTTAGGCTGGCTAGTCCTTGCCTAGTGGTCGACACCCTCTTGCCAACCTCAACTATTAAAAAGGACAAAAAAATTAAAAATTAAAATATTCTCACATCAATACGAATAGTACCACGTAAAAAGGCCGGTGGAGGGCCAACATCCATATCATCACTTTTCTAGTCAAAATTAGGGGTGAGCAACTTGGCTCACCCGAACCGGGACCGCCCGGACCGGTGGTCCGGTTCTCGCCTTCTATAAAGGTCCGGTCCGGTTCCAGTTCCTAAAATTGGGACTGGTGACCTAGCGGTCTGGTTCTCGATTTCGGGTTTTTAGGACCGGATCGGACCGTACGGATCGGACCGATCTTTTTTTTTAAAATTTTTTTTTCCTAATTCGGTCTGTGAATCTCTTTCGACTCCTTGGACTCTTATTTTTTTTCTATTGGGAAGTCATTTTATATAGACACTGAAGTTCTTAAAATATTATTAATTTCAACAATTAGAGAATAATTTTGGTTATATTTTTTTTTTATCGGGTCTGGTCCGATTTCGGTCTCGTCCGGTCCATTTATCGGTTCCCGATCCGGTCCGGTTCCCCTCAAGAACCGGGAACCGGATCGGTGGTCCTGGTTCCCAAATTGTCGGAACCGGGAACCGACGGCCTATCCCGGGAACCGGACCGGACCGGACCGATAAATGGACCGGACGAGACCGAATCGGACCAGACCCGATAAAAAAAAAATATAACCAAAATTATTCTCTAATTGTTGAAATTAATAATATTATAGAACTTCAGTGTCTATATAAAATGACTTCCCAATAGAAAAAAAATAAGAGACCCAAGGAGTCGAAAGAGATTCACAGACCGAATTAGGAAAAAAAATTTTAAAAAAAAAGATCGGTCCGATCCGTACGGTATTATCCGGTCCTAAAAACCCGAAATCGAGAACCAGACCGCTAGGTCACCAGTCCCAATTTTAGGAATTGGGACAGTTAGGACCTTTATAGAACAGAACCGGACCACCGGTCATAAACATTCCCATATTCGGGTGAGCCAAGTTCATCGGCCCATTTTGGCTAGAAAAGTGGTGACATGGATGTCGGCCCTCTACCGGCCTTTTTACGTGGTACTATTCTTGTTGATGTGAGAATATTTTAATTTTTAATTTTTTTTGTCCTTTTTAATAGTTGAGGTCGGCAAGAGGGTGTCGACCACTAGGCAAGGGCTAGCCAGCCTGAGCCGTGGCCAATGAGGATTGCAGCCTCACCCAACTATGAGTGAGGGCTGCAAGCTCGTGCCCAACAGCTATGATCCTTGCCATTGGTCGGTGAGGGCTAGTAAACCCTCATGCAGTTGCCGACGGAGGTCATCAGGCCTCCTAACGGCCCTTAACTATTAAAAAGGGAATTCCAAAAAATTAATAACACGCTACAATTTAAGAAAAATATTAAAAAAATATTCAAATCAGTGCCAGCCGTGCTATGTTGGACAACCGACATCCACGTCGACAAATTTTCAGTCAAAATTGGCCGGATTAACTCAATTAACACAAATGCAAAAGGTTTAGAATTGAATTGGTACAAATGCAAAAAGTTTATGAGTGGATTGGCACTAATGCAATAGGTTTAGGACTTTTTTGACACTTTTCCCATTCTTTTTCCATCAAATTTTGTACCATCAAGGACTCCTTTTCTATGCAGCAAATGGCAGCTTCCCTCTTCTTCCTCTCTTTTCTTCTCCCCCGTTTTTTGCGTTTTGTTTCCTCTTCTTTTCCCCGTTTGTCTGATGCGAAACTAAAGAAGAAGCAAAAAATGTGGGAAGACAACATTTCAATGAATCTTCATGCAATTATTATTTTGGAAACTAAAATGGCCCATGATTTTTCCTCTTTGCAAGTACAATTGCAACAATTTCTTGTATTTTGGGCCTTAGTGCAATTTCCTAATTTATCTGGATCACTCACAAAATTTCCTACCGAATGTACTGAGGCCCCTGCAATTTTTTTGTTTTGCCGAAAATAGCTTTTAGGAAAATGTTTCCCGAGTTTTCCAGCGTTCGATTCATGAAAAATAAATGAGTGGTAAGTTGAGGAAAGCATTTTCCTGTCAATGGAACAAATACCTTCAAAAGTAGAGAAAATAATTTTCTCTTTTTAAAAAAATGAAATCATTTTCCATGAAGAGTAATCTCCCTCTTCTGTATCTCTACATGCTACAAATTGTTTTTCTTTTTATTTTTTTTTTATTTTCTTCTTCTTTTCTTTCTTTTTATTTTCATTTTTCTTTCTTCCTTCATCAGTCGCCAAGCTTGGCAACTGGTCACAGATGCAACCCACAAAGCCTCGAGATCGACCAATCTCGGTGAGTTTGGGGTCATTGCTGAGCGAGCCTCGAGCGAGCATGTGGTCATCGCTAGCCGATCATGGTAGAGGAAGAAGGAAAAAGAAAAATAAAGAAAAGAAAAGAAAAGAAAAAAAAAAATAATTAATCTTTGTTAAAAATAAAAATAAATAAGAAAAATAAATTAATAATTATTAAAAGGAGTGCATAGAGGAAAATCGATATGATTTTCTATATAAAACAATAGAAAATATTTCCCAACCTATTCTCATATTTTAGCCAAACATAAAAAATTATATTATTAATTTCTTATAGAATGACTTTAGAGAAAATACTTTTCAGAAACAGCATATTTTTTGCGGAATGAACGAAATATACATTTACATATCTTCAGCATTAGTTCAATCCCATGGCTTTATCATCTACAATCCTACATGATAAAGAATTCTCATTATTACAAGCTTTTGACCTACTGAAAAAATGTTTTGATCTATAGACATCATATGTGGGGTCTCACCTAGGACAATAAGGTACCAAAACGAGTGCTTGTTCTGGTCAGCTGGTGCATGATTAGCACTTTCTTTATTGGAGACGTGCATGGATCGAATGACCAGATTCATCAGTGCAATAATGGCATCCCAACACCTTCATGTGCTTTTGGTCGCGCCATAAAAATACTAGAGAGAGATCAAATTATTGAACCGAAGAACCACTGAATCTTTTGCGACCCGATTTCCATCCGTCGGTTTTTTTTTTTCAAAAAATTGAACAAATCATTATGTCGCTTAGATTAATTAGTCCACTAAATATACTTTCGTTGTCGATAACAATTTATTTCTTATATCTTCGCGAACGATGAAAATATTTTTCGTTTTCTTAATTTTTATAAGCGATACAAATAATCATTTTTTATGAAAATATTTTTCAAAAAGTGGGTTTTTCGCGAAGGGAATTGATGTTGTCATATCAAACCCAAAACCTTGAAACTAAAAATAAAAAGAAACCGCAGGCATACAAGAGCATATGAACTCCACGGACAAACAACGCGTGGCTAAGGATATCTTATGGAACTCTAAATTGAGAATTTTCTCTTAAGATGGTTTGACTTTTTTATATGCTTTGACCCATTTATGAAATAGTTTTCGGGCATCATGATGTCAAATCTGTAATTTAGTGTCGGGTTAGGTTGTGCCGTGATGAGTCAGGCCGACCCGGTTCTTATGTTCCTTTCAATCATTTGGAGGCCCTACCCAACTCAATTAACGTGAATTCCTTGAGTGCTTCAAGTTCTTGTTTACGTAACTTGGACGGACGAGCTCATCCACGTTTGAATTTAGTGTCCATAGTGCTAGTTAATCAAATTAAGTCGAATTTCTAAACCCAACACATTGCGGTACATGCTTTGATCCTAAGTTAAATCTACCAAGAGCAAAAATTAAATCTGAAAAAGTCTAAAATATGATCTTAATTTGTTTATTTCATTTCTCCCGAAAAATAGGGGTGAGTCTCGGGCCCGGTTCAACTTCAGTGGCCGAACCAGCCTGTACCAATTTTGTCGACCAGTTCAATTTGCCGGTTTGCCTCATGCACGGTGCTCTCTTTTGATTAGTCAATATCTTGGATCCCTTCTTGTATCCATAATATGATTCTGTGACTACTTGTCGCAATTGTACGAAATGAAAAAAGTAAAAGGAAGAAAAAACCGAATAGACCAATCCAAGAAAGAATAAATTGACCTAGTTCTTGGGCGAGGCGAAGGGTTCGACTCTATGCCGGCCCCAAGATGGATCGATCTGGTTTCCGATTTCATAAAGCTAGAACCGGTTTTTCGATGGGGTAATTCCTCGATCCAAGAACCAGACCTAAATAAAGTCAAAACTTTGAGAACTCTTCTTCCATCAATTTTTGTAGCATCAAGGACTCATTTTCTGCAATAATCATGGAAGCTTCAATATTTGCTCGGAGAAATGGCAGCTTCCCTCTTCTTCCGCTCTTTTCTTCTCCTTTTCTCTTTGGGTTTTTTTTTTTCTGTTTATTTCCTTTCTCAGATGCCGAAACTATAGAAGAAGCAAACATTGGTGAAAGACATTATTGGTTTGGGAACTAAAATGACATATGATTTTCCCTCTTTACTCGTCCAATTGCAACAATTTCTTCTATTTATGATGGTTAAAATTACCGAAAAAGTCCTAAATTTATTGCACTTATAACAATTCAGTTGTAAACTTTTTAATTTGGATATTTTAATACTAAGCATTTTGACAATTTGTCAATGTAGTCTTTCTAGTCAATTTTGGCTTGAAATCACTTACGTGGGGCCGAGTGTCCTATGTGGCACCACCGATGCTGAAGTGGGAAATTCTTGTAACTTTTCAATTTTTGTAACTCTTATGTACTTTTTTATTTTATTTTTTATTTTTTATTTTTCTCTTTTTTCCTTTATTGCCGAGCCCTTGCCGGCCACTAGGCAAGGGCCCGCGAGCCCTCAATGGCCGTAGGCGATGGTGGTGACCTGCCCATCCCTCATTGGCGAATGACGAAAAGGCAAAAAGAAAAAATAAACTAAGGAAAAAGAGAAAATTAATTTTAAAAAATTATCTACATCAACGCCGACCATCCTATGTGATGACCAGCGCTCACTAGACCACCATGTCAGCAATTTTCGATTAAAATTGATTGAAAAAAACTACATCGCCAAATCAGCAAAGCAAAATCTCATTTTTTTGTACATGGCACCACTACAATGCCGAGTATAAATACAATGGACAGAAATTTAATATTCGCAATTGTATGAAAAAGTTCCGTCTAGTACAAGCTTTTCATCAAGAGATGAGAAAGATTTCCTCGAATTTCCCAAATACCCGTAGTTTGCGTCTCCATACTAGAAAGCAAACTAAAAAAAAAAGGTTAATACCTTGAAAAATCTCACACTATTTTTTTGACCACAAAAATCTCCAAACCGGTACATCTGTGATAAACTTATCATAAATTATTTTTTCGACCATAAAAACCTCAAACTTGTATACATGTGACAAAATTACCCTTTATTAGTTTTCATTAAATTGGATTAATACCACGAAAAATATCAAATTGATACATCTGTGAGAAGTAGAGTATAAAAACCTTCAAACGTGTACATCCGATAATTGCCGTGTGTCATTCAAATCAACAATTTGACGATAAAATATAACGAAAACTAAAGGATGGTAAATTTATCGCAGGTATGCCAATTTACGGTGAATTTGTCAAAAATATACCAGCTTAGGATTTTGACCGTTAAAATAATTAGCTTGGGTAAATTTATTACAAGTGTACTAGTTTGGAGTTTTTCGTGCTATTAATTATATAAAAAAAAAGAACAGTGAACCTCAAACTTTCTTTCAAGAATCCCATGAAAAGCCCATACTTGCTATATGGTAAGTTATAACCCTATATTCCCAAACGATTGGCCAATTTGGTAACCTAAATTGGTTGACAATCTTGTGAATCTCTCGTTTATTAAAAATTTGAATTAGTATCATCATTTTGAAAGAATTTAGATCAATCTCCTCAAACCCAAATTTCATTTTTTCTCCCTCTACTAAATTCCTTTTCATTATTTTGTTACCGTACTTTATCTATTATTACAGCAAAACCTATGTTGCGTAAGTAAACTTCAAACTTGCGGAATACCCCCGATAACATTATAAATCTTGTGAGATTAGTTTTATTCGGTGCGAAGGACGAAACATAATTGCCTGTCTGATTTTTTTTTTGTACATGTATTTTTTTTTGGCATTAATTCAATCCCTTGGCTTCAATATCGTCTACATGAACAAAGAATTCTCACTAACACAAAGCTTTTCACTAATAATATAAATGTTATGATTTGAAAACTTTACACATGGGGTCACGCCAAGGCAATGGGGTACTAAAACGTGAGCCGATTCAGGTCGCCAGCTGCATGATTTGCCCTTTCTTTATTAGAGACGGGCTAGGATTGGACCAGATTCATCAATCTAATAATGGCACGACAACACCGTCATCTGCTTTTGCTCGCGCTATATTCTCCTAGAAATTAATTTACTGAATTAAAGGTACATTTGTTTCGCACAAACAAGATTAATAAATAATTTTTTAGAAAATATTTATTTGTGTCGAGATGCACGTGTGAGTTATGTTAAATAAATCTCATATTAAAGAATTGGTGTGATATTGAGAAATTAATATATCCAAGTTGACATACAACTCTTTAACTTAAATTTTTTTATTGAATGTGGATTCGACTGGAAATGTTGACGGATTTAGACTAGAGCGCCCTATTTCAATTAACCACGAAAAGGAATTATTTTTTTATTAACCAGGAAAATAATTAAGCATCAACTCTTTTTTTTGGGTCAAATTAGGCATCAAATGTTATCGATGAGTATTTTATCACAACATGCGTATTTTGTTGAGGGAGGAATTATCAAATTAGTCCTGAATTTATTAGACTAATGTCAATTCGCTCAAAAACTTTTTAATTCGATCAATGTAATCCTAAAATTTTGTGTGAAATTCTAACATAGTCCATTTAGTCTGACATGGTGTCCAATAATTGTCGGTCGTCCCACGTGGCACATTGACGTGGGTAACTTATGGATTGTCACATTAGTGGTTACTAATGGCAATTAGCTAAAAAAATTACATTGAAATTTCACACAAAGATTTAAGATTACATGGACAAATTTGAAAATTTAATGATCAAATTGATATATGTATATATAATAGATTTATGACTAAATTGCTATTATTTATGACTGAATTAGTAATTCTCCTCAATGTTGAGTTATTATCCAACACTAAGTATAAGAGTACTCTTCACTATCCAAAGGAGTGAACCGAAATGTTTGCAACCATTTAATTTGTCTCGCCGAAAATCTTTAACTTAATTTGTCATCAATTACAATTGAAGGGAAAAAAATTGTCTTTGATCACAATTGATGGAAATTCAGGATAATTTCATTTTACGAAAAATAAAAAATCTGAAAAAAAAATTCCTAAAAATGATCACTTGTGTCGCTTAAAATAATTAATAAAAATGCTTTTATCATGGACAACAAATTAATGCTTGAACACTTTCATAAAAGATGAGGATCTTTTCATTCATTCATTTTTGTAGTCTATATAGACTTTATTTTAGGAAAATATATTTCATATCATTCATTGTTCGCTAACTGAACAAAATTTAAATGAAATTTGTGTACAATTTAACGGCTTTTTTTTATTAGCTATTCTTTTGTTTTAATAAGAGTGCTTTCTTGTGTAGGTAATAAAACTTTAACCCAAAACACTTACTTTGATTATAACGTTAGATATATATGGTAATGATCCGGACCTTCGAGGTAAGTGAAAATTGTTATCAATGTGTTTGAGGACAATATATATATATATATATATATATATATATATATATATATATATATATATAGGACTGTTGGTGGTGCTCCACCACTATATTGACTAATCTGTGCCGATGAAGACGTGACAACGAGAAAAGGTGAAGATTTATTTTAACGAGAAAACAAAACCACATAAACGGGCAAATTCCCTAAAAAAGCGTCAACTTTATATCTAATGGCGATTTTGACCCAATTATTTTATCTCATAACAAATCACCTATTTTAACTCGAGTCTCAAATCCCAAACCTGTACCATTGTAACACAAAAGTTAAAAGTTTGGGGTAATGAATCATGTGCATATAAATTTGAAATTTTTAGCGTCGCAATTTCTTGTTTTAAAAAAAATATGTTACACTGATATAAATTTAGGGTAAATGCATCGTATGGATTGAAGTTTTGGATTTTTTAATCACAAAAAATAGGGTAAATGTGCTATGCTAGGCGTAATTTATGGTTTTTGGTGCTTTTTTTCTTTTAATAAAGATTACTTATCTATCACTTGAACAATCTTTTAACATTAAATTTATTTTTCCCAATATTTTATTTGTAAAAATGTATGAACTCAAGGAGCACTAAGTATTAGAATGCCCTTATTTCCTGATAGCCCTTCCGCAACTTGACGGGTGTACAGCCGTGATTCCCACGCAAAAGGTTAATCAAAACATGATACTTTTAAGAATCCCTACCATTTCAAAACCAGCTCTTTCGACCCCCAACCAAAAAAAAAAAAAAAGAAACACAGCTCTTATTTTAGAATTATTATTTATCCCGAGATCTACTTTTTCTAAAAATCAAAAAGTTGTTTTCGCAAATTTGAAATGTTCATGTATCATGAGATAATTAGTTACTGTAACATATTATCGACAGGACTATTTAAATGAGTAGATTTTATGGCCGATATCACAGCAGTGGTGGTGTTCCACCACTGTATCCACTAATCAGTGCAATGTAGAGGTGAAACCATATAAATGATCACCTTTTTTTTCCTTAAAAAAAAATAAAAAGATGCATGTATCACTCTAACAAAATCTGGTCGAGATTACATTTTCTCCAAACATATTCTTACCAAAAGAAATCATAAACTCGATAATTATTGATGATTAATCATAAACTCGATAATTATTGATGATTAATCCTCCCCTTTTTTGCTTTGTAGTTCTTGAAGTATACATGGTTATCGTGAATCTCAAGAAAATATGATTAAGACACGAGATTTCTAATAATTGCCACCATTTCAAGCCTAGCTCTTAATTTAGGATAGTTAAATCGAATTTATACGATCATTTATCTCTAGATTCATAATTTCTGCAAATCAATAAAATGGTATTTATACATTTTAGGTATGAATGACAAGATATTTTGCTGACAAAAAAAACAGTATAGACGGACTATCGCCCTCCCAACCATGTTCATCCATCCTGCAGAAGAATTGTTGAGATAATTAGGAAAGTATGATTTTCGCTACGGTCGGATCTATCCGGATCCCACCCATTGATCGAGGAATAACTCGGCACCGCTCCGTTGTTCCTTCTTGATTACGAAAATCAAACCCGGTAAAAAATAAAAAAAAATGTTTTTTGGATAAATCCGACGTAAAAATGTGACGAAGTCAAAAAATAGATAAAATTAAAAGAAGAAATCGAGGGGAAATAAAACCATGAAAATGGAAAGTTAGAAAGATAT
This sequence comes from Psidium friedrichsthalianum, assembly GCA_019149425.1. Taxonomy (NCBI): domain Eukaryota; kingdom Viridiplantae; phylum Streptophyta; class Magnoliopsida; order Myrtales; family Myrtaceae; genus Psidium; species Psidium friedrichsthalianum. Next base: position 15,905 of record JAGVVM010010556.1, read on the forward strand.
TTCTTTTTCTTTTTTCCTCAAAAGAAAAGAAAAAACCGAATAAAACAACAAAATGTTGTCGGTACAACTCTCTCTCTCTCCTCTGTCTCTCCTCTGTATTCCTCTTCCTTTGTCTCCTTCCCTGTAAATCTCCCCCATCTTCAATCTTCTTCAGCTCCTCAGTCTGCTCTCTCTCTCTCTCTCTCTCTCTGCATTTCTCTCTTCACGTTCGAGGCAACAGTCGATCGCCATCTCGGCGACGTCATTCCATCTCTAGATCCTGAAGCTCGCTCCTCTCGTCCTCACTCGGGTCCGGATCTCTCGCGTCGCTCTGGTCCCCCGCCCACCCTACCCCCGATCCCGAATCTCGGGCGCGTGAGGATGCTCGACAAGTGCTTGGGAGCTCGCCGAGGCTACCAGATCCGGCGGGCGATGCGGCACGGCAAGGTGACCGTCCTCTGCCTCCTGATGACCGTCATCGTCCTGCGCGGCACCATCGGCGCCGGCAAGTTCGGCACGCCGGAGCAGGACTTCAACGACCTCCGCGGCCACTTCCACTCGCGGAAGCGCGTGGAGCCCCACCGCGTCCTCGAGGAGGTCTCCACCGAGTCGGGCCGGTCGTCGGCTCAGTCCGAGTCGACCCAGTCGTCGTCGTCGTCGTCCTCGAATAGCTACGAGACGTTCGACATATCGAGATCCTCGTCGACGAGGGCGAGGAGGAGAAGCGGATCCGAGGCAGCCGTACACCCTCGGCCCGAGGATATCCGATTGGGACGAACAGAGAGCTGAGTGGCTGAGGAAAAATCCAGATTATCCCAATTTCATCAGGCCAAACAAGCCTAGGGTTTTGCTCGTCACAGGTTCATCTCCGAAGCCGTGCGAGAACCCGGTTGGTGATCATTACTTGCTGAAATCGATCAAGAATAAGATTGATTACTGTAGGTTGCATGGTGTTGAGGTCTTTTACAATATGGCACTCTTAGATGCTGAAATGGCTGGGTTTTGGCTAAATTGCCTTTGATTAGGAAACTGTTGTTGTCGCATCCGGAGATTGAGTTCTTGTGGTGGATGGACAGTGATGCTATGTTCACTGATATGGCGTTTGAGGTTCCGTGGGAGAGGTATAAAGACTCTAACTTTGTGTTGCATGGTTGGAATGAGATGGTGTATGATCAGAAGAACTGGATTGGGTTGAATACTGGTAGTTTCTTACTTAGGAATTGTCAGTGGTCCCTGGACATTCTTGATGCTTGGGCGCCTATGGGTCCTAAGGGGAAGATTAGGGAAGAGGCAGGGAAGTTTTGACTAGGGAGCTTAAGGATAGGCCGGTATTGAAGCCGATGATCAGTCTGCGATGGTGTATTTGCTCGCGACCCAGAGAGATAAGTGGGGTGAGAAGGTTGTACTTGGAGAACGCTTACTACTTGCATGGTTATTGGGGGATTCTGGTGGATAGATATGAGGAGATGATTGAGAACTATCATCCTGGCCTGGGCGATCACCGGTGGCCCCTCGTGACTCACTTTGTCGGGTGCAAGCCTTGTGGTAAGTTTGGTGACTACCCAGTTGAGAGGTGCTTGAAGCAGATGGATCGCGCGTTTAACTTTGGTGATAACCAGATTTTGCAAATGTATGGGTTCACGCATAAGTCGCTTGCTAGCAGGAGAGTTAAGAGGATTAGAAACGAGACCGGCAATCCAGTTGAAGCAAAAGACGAGCTCGGATTGCTTCACCTGCATTTAAAGCAGTTAAGGCTTCTACATCTTGATGGCCTCTGGACGTGATGCCTAGATTTAATTGATTTCATCATTTATTATTCAGTTGATGTTCTTTTTTGTCAGCTCGAGTTCTAAGATACAATACAAGTCCAGTTGTATGAGTTGTTATAAATCTCCTGTGATAGCTCTTCCGATCGTACTCCCTGTACTTGATCTTGTACTAATTCTTCCTTAGTGAATATAGTCTTCATAGTTTTTGTTCCCAACTCTTCACCTGCAAAATGCGAACATTCATGTATACTGAAATAACGTGGTACAAGAAGAACGAGATTGGTTTTGAGCCCATATGTAGATTTCTATTCATGTGGTCTCAACTTGAAGAAAGGTAGACGCCTGTTTCGATCATCTGTTTGTTGTTATGAGAAAGGCTCTGTCTCAATTCTGTTTGTGGTTTATAATGGCGCTCTTTTAACTCTCTTTTATTTTGGGTCAATGAGCTGAGAAGTTTATAAGGCCCTTTCAAACTATTGATATGGTAGGCTAGTGGTAGCTTTAAGTTGATGCTACTGGAATCGAGAGGAATGACGCATAAAGTGCTTCCAAATAGAGTAAATCATTTTTTTTTTTTTTGTGACATGTTCGTGAAGAAGGTTGCGGAGGTGCTTCCTTGAGACAATATACTCATCCATTAAAAGAACGGAGAAGTTGCAGTTTTGCTCCACACTCCTTCAATGAAGCATGACATAGTCTTCCGAAGTTTTGGTTGGTTCATTGGGGATAAAGTACGATGCTGTTCAGTGCTGGAGTTTCACTGCAAATTTGTTTGTTTGCATGAGAACATTGAAGTTACCAATTATGTTTGGTACCCTCTGAAGTGGTGTATTGTTCTTTTGGCCCCATAGGACTAAAGGGGACAAAAGCCTCTAGAGAGCGAATTTTGGATTTCTGATTGTAAAAAAGAAGTATAGTTAATCTTCTTGGAGAATTAATACGCACACCTATATATTACGGGAAATATGAAGTTGGAGGAAGGTATACTTCATCTTTCATTCGTCCTGTGTGGAGTGTGCTTATCTGTTTGCCAGACAAATCGGAATTAGTAAGTCTGCCTGATGTGTAAGAAATTTTCGATCGGATTGCAAGAATCTGAAGTTCTTTTTTTTCGACGTTGAAAGTTTCCTGCTGAATTGCGGATTTATATATGGTGTAAATGTAGAAGGAAAAAATTCACTTATAGGACATGAAGACATCGGAGATCAGGATATCTGCATAGTGAGGCAATTGTAGCGACGAGTTTGGAGAAGACCGAAGAGGACGGTTTGCAGCAATCGCGGCATGTTTAAAAAAATCTTACAGCTACGCTCCATGACTTTGCATCGCAGAACGTTTGCCAATTTTTGTATGCATGCCATAAACAAATGTGATGCCCTGTGAGGAGAGGCCGAGACCATAGCTTGTAAGGAGCGCCAGAGGACAATTGAAATTTTGAAGATGCAGTCTCTTGAGTCGCCGCCCATAGAAGCGTTCCTTGTCTGTCGGCCCCCTCTGAATCATCTGCGCTTCACAAAATTGAGGCGTGCTTGAAGTGTTAATAAAAGGCAGTGCGGTCGACCGGAAAAGGGCAAAAGCATGCCTCATGGGGAATATATTCATTCAGTCTCTCTCCTTGCTTGCACATCGGAAAGATGCCAGAGTTGTTCTCTGCTTATATAGATGGCTCATCTGCACTTCACCAAAAAGTTGCCTCGCATCAGTTCCTTCGTCGGCAAAACCGGTTACGTACGCCTAGAGCCTGGCATATAAGACCCGCATTGGCGGGATTGAACTGTTCCGCCGATTCTGTCCATCTGCCTCCCCCAGACATATAGACCAGCACATCGAACGCAACGACACAAGAAATATCACACGTGCAGCTATTGCACCTAGCGTAGGGATATTGTCGACAACAGACGTACACAAAATAGACCAGAAATTAGAAGTAACAGGATAATGAGGATGACTGTGAAGAACAACTAAATGTTCAATCCGTATTTTTGCGCGCATACGATTTCACGTGTAGGAGCAGCGACTTAGCGAAGAAGCGCAGAGACCACAGACACTCATGCCATGTGGGATATACACAAGTAAGAAGGCGCACGAACACAGGGTCGATAGATAATCAGGTAAGTTGGTCTAACCTTGATTCTAGGAGCACAGAACGATAAGAGCAGTTAACATCTGACACGTTGGACCGGCTAGTGCTTAACACCAACGGCCAGAGGTTCTAGGAGGAGAAACCAAATGATTTGGGCGGAGACCCGCCGTTATATCGACCTTACGACCCACGTCTCAACTGTGGGACAGGGGGCGATACGTTAAATTCCATTTCAGATCCGCTCAATCTATGAACCTCTAAGATCACGACGTTGAAGGATTAGATTTAACATGAGGGTTATCTGTGGAAATTGTGACCATCGTAATACGAATTGTGATCACGATAATTTAATTTAGTCGATGTATAAGTTTCGAAATTTAGTCAAATGTTCCAGCAATCCCTACATTATAACCCTCCGAAAATAGCCCCAATTTCATCCTTTCATTAGTCATACTACAGGGACAACAGTGAATATTTTATATTTTTTCATCGGATCAAAGTTCCAGGGACTACACTGGAACAAATTAAAAGTTCAAGGATAGCGAATACAAATTTAAATCAAAGTTCATGCCGATCATACGTGTCTATTTTCAATCGAAAAAGCTAGATAGCTGAGGAGGCCATTAGGGAATTCTCTCACGAGCCAACCGTTCACTTCCTCCCACTAGCCCATGCCTGTCTGTACGTGGTCGCGCCCACTTTCTTTCACCTTCATAATTCATTACCACTCTTTCCATTTAAGGACTTTCGTTATTCGCCACTTACTCTTCCCTTCACTTCATTTTCTCTTATCCGCCCTGTACGTACTTTCAAACACTAAAATAAGGTTAATATATAGCATCATCCAGCGACTATTACATAATTAATCATGAATCGACAATAATAAAGACTATGTTAAAATAGATATCGCCTTCGGTTTTATGCAATATTTCATCTATGCAAAGCGTATTCACACCAAAATCTAATGTAAAAAAAAAAATTACTCCGTTTGTAGTCAACGATCAGTGTTAGAAAAGATTTTATGACTTAGTAAAAGAAAACTTTACTTTCAAATTACATATTAGTTATTTTCGTGATATGTAACATTACTATTATCTTAACAAACTCTTTAGCTAGAAACCCGTTTCAATAAATTACTTTACTGTTGTTAAGTAGAGCGTGCCCATTGTCATAGTTCGTTACCGTCCATTTTGGATTGATTGGTGTATTTTAAAAAAAATTTAAAAGTGGCTTAAATTTTTTTATAAGATGCAGCGTGGATAAGAAGTTAATATGTAATATTTTAGGTTTTTTTAGTTATAAATAATTCGGTAGAAAAGAAAAATAGCACATTTGTCACAATGGGTCTACTCTTTCTTATGCATATGACAATAATCTAAATTGTCATATGGACTAGTTTTTAAAGTCCTTTCACTAAATATTGTCATGAAGTAGTTTAAACATGAATACGAATGTTTAAATAAGTAGTAAATTGATTGTGTAAATGAGTTTACAAACTTATTTAGATTCTATTCCGGCTTTATGACTTTCTTCATTTTTCTCGCTTTTACTCCAGCTCAACAACTTGCTTATTTTAGTTTTGACTAGGGTTTGGGGTTTTTGGCTAAATTTTGGTTAAATACGAAAGTACTTTTAAAAATTATGATTGAATATGAGTTCTTAAATTTGTATTATAGATAAAAAAGTTACATGTAGTCCTATTTAAATTGAATTATTTTATGACTTGGCTCCAATCCATTTTCACCGATGTAGTGTTTAGCTGTAATAGAAACAAGTTTTTCCCTGTTTAGGGCACAGAAATTTGGAAGTATGTTGCACGAGGACACCCTCCAGGGGAGATCAGTGCGGCGTAATCCACCGTCAAGACAGCCGTATGTTTCTGGGTTCAAGACAATCTTCGTAGTATGGAACGTCCCACAACGCGTCAAACAGCAAGTACACCGCCCACATCTCGCCACGGTCATCACCAGTGGGGCCCGGGAAGCCAGAAGCCGAAATAAAAAAGAGAGTAAAAGCTGAAAAGAAAAAGTAAATTAAAAAAGACGAGAAAGCGGACCGCGTGTTTGCAAACTCCGTGTCCCCTCCAATTGCATCCGCAAAGTCAACCCAACCCCCGCGCACACGCGCTACGATCCCAGAGTGCGAGTGGAACCGCACGCGCCTGATATAAGACTGTACCCGGTCGTCGTCTCTCTGGAGGCTACGAGCACGCACTCGCCACTGGGAGTCTGCGTTTGGCTTCTCTCTCTCTCATCTCCTTCTCTCTCTCTCCTCGGAACCATAAACCCAATTCCTTTCACGTAGCTCTCTGTCACCCTTATCTCTCTCCACGTTGCCTGTCCATCACGCGAATCCGTACACCGGCGAGACGACTCGCGTACGCGCGCGGCTCGCTCGCCTGAGGCTCGGGCACGCCAAGCTCATTGATGGAGGTTTCCGTCGGTCCAAAGGCAGAGGCGCCTCGAGTTCGCCCTGGTTTCCCGTACTCGACCTCTCTCTCCTCCTTCTTCGCAACTCTCGGCGGGCCTCGGCTACATCCTCGCCTGTCGTGGCTCGGTTCGGCGGGGGCGATTCCGGCGTGCCTGAGCTTCGGTTTTACCGAGACAATTGAGCGAGCGATGGTTGTCGGAGTTTTGGGCTTGCCGACCTCAGGTTTGGTCTGTTTTGTGATTGTTTTCTTCTTTTTTTTCTTTTCAGTTTTCATTTGGTTTGCGTTGTTTCTTGCCTTCTCGTGTCTGTTTGCAGCGCAGCTTATTTGGCAATGAAAAAACGATTGTGAATTGCCGCACAGCATTGTGGTTTACACTCTGTTTGAACGGCTCACGACTTTTTTTTTTTTTTGTTTCTCTGAACTTTGGGTTGAAGTATTTTCTGCAATTTTTTTCCCTTTCAATATCTCCGTGTTGGACTGTCTCATTGGCCTTGCTAAACAAACAGGAGGATTTCTAATGACAACTAAGCTAGCATTGGTTTTGTGAAATGGGTGGCTTGTTGCATGTTGATTTGAGATATTGGGTGAAAATCTGAAGTGCTAAAAATTTGAGCCC
>JAGVVM010010558.1:0-10024 GCA_019149425.1 Psidium friedrichsthalianum
GGACATGAAATCTAGGAATTTTTACTATATCCTATCCACTGTTTGGTAAATTGCCAGTAATAAAGTCAGATATGTACATGTCTTATGATGTTCATTGTTTTGGCTTTTGCACATATTGATATAAATGAACCTGACAATGCACAAACAGAGAGTATAAGGATCTGTCATAAATTTTACTCTCAACTCTAGTAAGAGAGTGAAAATATGATCATTCACATTTGCGATTACAAATTTTTTTCTCTCTCTTTACTTTGGTTAAACTTCAACATGAACCATAAAGCTACGAAGTAGAATGAGTTTTGACTCTCTTTCTGCTTTTATAAACTTTTCACATGAGCCAAAAACCAACAAATAATAAGAAGTTTCAACTCTCTCGCTGTTTTCATAAAAGTTTTCATGTGAACTAGAAAACTACAAAGAAATGGGGAAACTTCAACATGAGCCAGAGATACATGGAAGAAGGAGATGATGATTTCTAGTTCTTTTTTTTTTATAAAGAAATTCATTATCCTACATTCATCAATAATTAGAAAGATCATTTTCAAGTTCGAATTTTGTTCATTTAAAATATGGCTCTTCTACTTCATTTTTATTTACTTATCTTTGTATTTTTTTTATATATCTTTTTTCATTAGTTTTACTCCGTTCCATCATTTCTTAATAAAGATTTATTGAATAATAAACTACACTGCCATACTTAAAATATATAATGATATGGATATGAAGTGTGTGTATGCACAAAACATATATTATAAAGTAGAAAGAAACTCAAATTTATAAATAAATATGGGTATACATAAAAAAACTATTTTTATTTTTATGTTAGCATTAATATTAGAATTCAAATATAATTCAAAATTAATTATTATTTTAATTTTTTTATTCGAAAAAAAAATAGCTTTTATATAATTGGACATAAAAAAATCCTATCCACGCTTATCCCACCTCCCTCATAGGATAATTATATCCAAGTTATATCCCCCTTTATCTGTATTGGGCAGGAGCCAAACATAGGATAAGAAAAATATTATCATATCCTGATTTTTATCATGACTACCAAGCACAGCCTAAGGGTTGCATGAGTGGTGCGCGGTGTCGTGTCATGCAAGACATCTTAGTACACGCCCGATTATGTGGCTTGCGCTAGTACGAAGGACCGAAGTGTAGAGAAAACAGGGACCGACAAACACTCCGATTGAGATCGGAGAACCACCGTAAAGGAACAACTCTCTTACAATAATAAGGAAGAAGAAGACTTTCAGAGGGATACTGAAAATTGTCCTCAGAGAAGATAATGAGGTTACAATGAAAAGGAACTAAAATAGGCTGAAAAAGAAAAGGCAGTTTTATGTCACCTAAAAAAATAAACATTGACCTATTCACGAAGAAACAACCCACTAAAATTAATTACTCTTGAAGAATACGAAGCATCACTTTAAACCTCAACACGAAGATGGAAGAGGAACAACAGAGAGTACTTGTGTGCATCAATTTTCTATAATATTAAACATCAAATTGTCATATAATGAGTCGACTAGACTCGTTGTTTGAGGTTCTTGTACCATCTTCATTGCAAAAATTCGTAAGTGTATAGAAAAAGGTATAACAATGTGAATTGCACTTATCAATCTATGTCCGCTTCATGTAATAATCTACCAAATTAAGCTAAGTTTAACCTCATGGTTTTATCTTCGACATTGTGAATATGCCTCATGTAAGTCACGAAAAACGACAACCCAAGATCTCTATTGCTAGAATTTAGAACACAATAATGAGGAAAAAGGGATTTGCACACTTTATTTGGAATTTATCATTCTTGATGTGGAATAGTGACGATCCAAGACTTAAGTGCTTCTCCTCTATGCTATATGTATCCCTAGCTCAATGAGACTATCCCTCACGAATCCTATTTTGTAACTACTCGTTATGTTAGGTTATTTGTGCATCAAGTTTAAAGGAGAAACTTGAATGCTATTTATAGAGTTTTCAGCCACAAACCCTCTACTTACAGGCCAGGTTTTACTTTGCCCACACTAGCCAGCCTCATATTAGACTAATTAAAAGTCTTTTTATTTTACCTTATTAGATAAATCCTATAAATTGGTAGATCACAATCTCACTAATATAGCCCAAAAAAAGAAAACTCTTTCTCCTACTTTGACTATATTAAAAATTGAACTATATATGTGCACCTTATGTTGGTTTAGAGATTATTTTTAACGGTCAATTCGATCACATAAAGTCTCAAACTCCGAAGTATAGCGGTAACTGCATCAATAGACATAGATAGTCACGAGTGCTTTTAACTATATTGATATGGATTTACTATGGTAGTGTGGCAAATGAATAATATCTCATAGGCAGAGATACCTGATGCGTCATCCCCTTTGTCAGCCCACATTCTCTCTCCTTGACTGTCACAAAACCTAATGCGTCACCAGAGAATTTCATTATGGTTTCAATGAGCACACATATGTCTTAATTGTAGAGTTAACTTTATTCTATGTGTAATAAGGCATATCCTTAAAGTTGATAATTGAATGCCCCTAGCCTTTACTCAAGGTTTACTTAATACCTTGAGATTTTCATTAGATATATATATTCAACATAATAAAAGTACATTCATCAACACTTTCTTGAATGCAAACAATTTGATAATGTCTAAATGTTACAAAATCTAACAAACATGGATGTAAATTTTATTAGAGAAAAAACAAAACAGCTCCCACTAAAGAACAACATCAGATGATATGTCTAAACCCATGATAATTATATGTTGGTTCAAATACACAAGAGCAACAACCTTTAATTAGTGGACCTGCAACCATAAAATAGTTTTCTATTGCAATGTCACCATTCTGAACTATTTCCTTATGGTCAACAACTTGACCACCAAATGCTTAGACCCTTGACACCTCTGTTGTTGTTGATAAACAACATAGCAAGGTTATTATCACTATACAACTATGTATGAACCTATCCACAGAGTTAAATACAGTCAACTCCCTAATGAGGTTCTAAAGCCAAATAGCCTAAGTAGCGGTCGAAAAGGATGCTACAAAACTCCGCTTGTATGATAGAAGATGATATAAATTTATATTTTTCACTTTTCCATGATACTACACATCCTGCTAACATATAGATATATCTTGTTGTCAACTTCACATCATCTTGATAGCCAACAAAGTCTGGATCAGAATAGCCCCTAGCTATAGGTCTTGAACATGTCTGTAAATCAACATATAGTCTCTAGTCTTCTTTAAATACCTCAAAACATTTTTGGTAGTAACCAAGTGACCTCATCATGGATTTGACTTATATCTACCAAGAAATTTCGTTGCAAAAGCAATGTTTAGTATTAGATGTCACAATCTAAATTAGAAATTTTCATGTTAATGGATTAACAGATTAATTAAATGAATTACCTAACCTAGTTTCAGCCCTCTCAAGCTCTACCAATTCGTAACTTAGGTTCTCATGATTTTTTTTTTATCAAAAGATTTTTAATTTTGGAGCCGCCACAAGTCTTTTTTGGGTTGGTAGATTTGATACTTTTTTCTGCAAACCAGACATTTAGGTTATGGGACTTAGTTATGTTAACTTTTCAATTAACGCCCCTTTCAGTACCTTTTTTTTTTTATGAAAAAAGAATTCTTGATTTGGCAAATTCAATTAATTCAACTTGAAAATCAGGGCGCAATTATGTTTTTTGGGGGTTTTCTTGATTATATGAATATAATGTATGAATGCAACTATATGACATGACTAATGATGACTTTTGAAAAAAAAATTGAATTTTTGATGCACGTAAAAAAGAGAGAGTCCTAACTAGATGACATGTGATATGAAATCTAAACTATATGACATATGACATGATTTAATGAAGCTACATGACATGGCATAATTGACGGACAATAATGTACTATATCCTATATGACATGAAAAAATTATCATAAGCCTATTCTAGATGTCATGGTATTAATCATGAAATTAACTCAAATTACAAACTATGTGCTAAATTGCATGAAAAATGCATGAATGACATGGTAAGTATAACATGATGACAGTCGAACTATATGATATGCAAATGAATGACTTCTCCCTCCATGAATTTTCAATTTTTATGATGTGTCAAAGAGACCAGTTTCGAAAAATTAATGATAACTAACATAAACTAAAAATTGATTTCTCGAAGTTTGGTTTATATTAAAAATCATCTTGAAGTGTAAATTTCAAAAGTTTCACTTTAGGACCAAAACATGATTTTTTTTAATGATTTTTATTAGAAAAAAATGAATCAAATAAAAATATAATAAACCTTGAGGACCTTATAATCCAAATTTTTCAATAAACTAGCCTCATACCCAAAGGTTAGGGTCGGAAGGGGAATTTTATTTACGTCATACCCCGAGGTGGGGTCAGATGGTGAATTTCAATATTGGACTAAAGTCATACCCAAACATTATGGGTCAGATAGTGAAGTCATATTTTATGAAATTTGTCCGTTGGACTCCGAAGGTATGGGATGTGGCAGACAATTTCAATGTGTGGATGGGATCAAACTTCGAGGGTGAAGTCGAATAATCATCCTTTATGCACATATTTTCCTCAAGACTTAAGCACATGGGAGCATGTATTATATTCATGATAAATTGTAAAATTATTTGAATGAAACTATAGTACATAAAAAAATGCAATTTTTGGCCAAATAAGGGTAGTTTCCAAATTACAAAGGGCAAGATTGCCCTATCCACTAAGGATCACATCTTTTCAAAAATTTAGAGATTATCTCATGAGATTTTCAAAATATTTCAAATAATTATCCAAATTAGAAAGGCATGCTCAATATTTCTGAAAATTTCAAATTCAACCTCAAGATAATCTAAATATTCCAAAAAAAAGTATGCACAATATCTTCAAGATATGATCGGGATTTGGATTATTTCAAATACAAACCACTACAAGATATGCCAAATATTTCAAAGACAATCACAATATCCACAGGGTTTACTCAAAGTTTAGATAATTCAAGTTTATGCAACAAGAATTCTTATAGATATGCTCAAAAGAGATCCGAGAATATGCACAATATTCCCAAGATATGCTTCAAATTTGGGAATTCAAGTTAGACAATCATAATTTCCAGAATATCTCGAGCTATGTCAAATATTTTGAAAAAACATGCACAATATCTTACAAGATAAGCTTTGAAACTGAAAATTCAAATCAAGAAATAAACAATGCCAAATATTCTAGGGATAGGCATGAATATCCAGAAGGTTTGTTCAAGATCCAAATTCTTCCGATTTAAGCAACAAAGATTCTTGTAGATATGCTCAAACAATCCAAACAAGATAACTTTGATGCCAAAATTCAGAAATTTAACTTATCTCGCAGGATTTCTTTTCTAATTTGAAACTCGAACCAGCTTGTAATCCGAGCTCGAAGTGAGGATCGATGGCTAGTGACGCTCGCGTACGGCTTGGGGCGAAGGTATTCGCGGCTTTCAGTGAGGCTTGTTTCGTAACAGTGAGTTTGAGCACTGATTCATCTTGAAAATCAGCACTTAATAGCAGGAAAATTGCGCCTAAATAGCGGGGGAATCATCCTGAAACAACAAGTGAAAGCTTGCACTAACAGCAGCAGAAAACAGCAATAAACAGTTGCAAGAGCCGCTCTAATTAGACACCAAACAGCAGCTGGAACAGTGAGCAGAAAATCAAGCAAGCCCGTCCTGGATGATGGCAAGACGGGATCAGCGTCGGGGCTGCAATGGCAACTGAATGAGCACCGGAGGAAGCTAGGGCTGTGCACGCCGGGGGCATCGGTAAGTTGGTTGGATGGCGCTGTCGGTCGGCGGCGGACGGAGGTAGCATCAGCAGCGGGCGCGGTGATGCACAAAGGAAGGAAATGACGCAAAAGTGGAAGGCCGGAACCGAACTCCCTCTCTCACTCACGTGTTTCTTCCGAAAGCTCTCAAGTATTCTGACTTTTTCAGAGCTAATGTCCTTCTCAACCCTAAGCTTAGCTTCATATTTATAGGCTAAGGGTTTCCTAATCTAGAAGTAGGATTCTTTAATGATCGTAGCATTAAAAATTCTGATCTTTAAGAGTCCCAAAGTGTTAAAACTCCTCAAGATTTTTGGCCATAACACCTATGAATAGGGCCAGCCGAATTTTCATGCTCTTGCGGGCTCAATTGTGCAATTTTGGACTCAATTCAGGCTTTTATTTGAACAATTGGACAATTAATTAAAGATTTTTTTAATTTAAATCAGCAAAGCGTTCTGACATAAATCTAAGAATGGGTCCAAACCCTCTCATATTTTTTTGGCACACCCCCTCCCTTGGTTTGGCCGAATTTTTCAACTAATCATGAGCTCACCAACATTTTAGGCTTTATTCAAATATTTAAAATTTTAATTGAAGCCTTTTCTCAATTATAAGCTCAAAATAAGCCCAAATCTTTCTTTAAATTTTCAGTACGACATCTCCAATTGCCGAAAATTTTCTATCAATTTAAGTCTAGACGCCTTTTCAATTCAAGTTCAATTCCCTTGTTGTCGGTCCAAATTAAATGCAAACTGCAATGCATGCTAAAATAAATAATTATGCTACGCATGAAAACTAATTAATTATTTTTAGTGAGAACTAAAACTAATTCTCATTTTTTTTATGTAAAATAAATTATTTAAAGAAAAATCAAAATTTAGGTGTCTAATATTAGGTACGTTCTTCATTTGGGCTTTCTCAATGTCTGAATGATTATCACTCTCAATGACAAGAGTAATTCCTAGCTTGCAATCCTACATCTTGAATCTTTTAAAAATCCGATCAATATATGCCCTATGAGACAACCCAATATATAGCGAGAATAATCCCATGGATTTCAATGCCAAGGACAAAAAAAGTTTCATTAAGGTCGTTTATGTCAAAATTCTTCAACAACATCCACTTTGTCTCATGTGATAATTCAAGATCACTACTTACAAGCAAGATATCATCTGCATAAAGTACAAGAAAAATAAATTTTCTCCTATTGACCTTGCAGTATATATTGCAATCCAATCTGTTCTCAACAAAACCAAATGAAGTAACAAATCTATGAAACTTTAAGTACCATTGTCTAGAAGCTTGTTTTAAGTCATAAATTGACTTTCTCGGTCTACACACAAGCTTACTTGAATCATCTGTTGCAAAGCCTTTAGGTTCTACCACATAGACTTCGTTATTCAAAAAGACAGTTTTAACATCCATACGGTGAAACTCTATATCAAAATAAGCTACCAATGCATGATCACTCTAAAAGAATCTTTTGAAGAGATTGGGGAAAAAGTTGCTCCATAGTGTACTCCTTCTCTTTGAGTAAAACCTAGAGCTAACAATTTGTTCCATAGTGTACTCCATTTTAGTCTTATATACCCATTTGCAACCAATGGGCTTGTAACCTTTAGGAAATTTAATAAGCTCCCAAATATCATTATGTTTCATAGACTGCGTTTACTCTTTCATCACATCCAACCATAGATCTAACTGAAAACAAGAAACAACATCTGCATAAGTTATTAGATCAACCACACAACGTATATTGTAGTCATGGCCTCCTAGATAGACTATATAGTCTTGTAGTATAGCTTATTGTCTCTACCGATGGATCTCCTAGGTGGAGCTATTTCAACCTCATCCTGCACCTAAGGGGCCTAAAGAACTTCATTAGGAGCTATCTCAAGAATAGAATCATGGACCACAACCGGTTCAATCTGTGTTACGGGAGGCTTCATAATTGTATGTATAGGTAGAGAAAGAGACACGGTAGTCTCCACGATATTGTTATCCTCAATAATCTGTGAGTAGCTACCTTCTTTGGTTACATCAAATTTAAGAAACTTTATTGTCTATGATTCCACAATTCTTATGCCTCCATTGAGATTATGAAATCAATAACCCTACAAATGATCTAGGTAAGATAGAAATAACATTGAGTTGTTTTAGAGTTCAACTTACTTAATGTTTGATAATATAACCTCACTTCTACAAGGCATCCCTAAACCTTAAGATATTTCAAACTAGGCTTACGTCTAGTCCATAATTCAAATGGAGTCAATAAGAAAGTTTTGGTAGGAATGCAATTTTGAATGTAAACGGTTGTTTTCAAAACATCACCCATAGAAAAATGAGTTAAATTGGTTCTACTAGTCATACTCATCATTATATTCATGAGAGTACGATTACGCCTTTCGACCACACTATTTATGATTTTTTACAACTATTTCTTGGCTTCAGTCCCATAAATCTTAAACTTGTCAAAAAACTCAGACTTTTTCCTAATCAAGTACAAATAACCATATCGAGAATAATTGTCAATAAATTTAATGAAAATGAAAATTTCTACATAAGTGTTGCCATATAGGTTTTCCCACTATATCATGTGAAATGGCCCTCCAACAGATCAAACTATAGGGGAGCATTTTTCTTTTTTATCTTAGTCATCTTACCCCTAGAGTAGTCCCTACGCAGTCCTAACACTTTTTTACAGTGCAAGCAAGATGTTAAAATTTCCACTCTTTCCCTAGAGATGTGACCAATGCTATTTATGCCACAACCAAAAGGTTGTTCCTTAAGTGGATGGTCTTTTTTAGATAACTTTTTCAACCATATAAGAGACTTTATGTCATCAAGAGTTAAACATAATATGGGCAACTCCGTAATTATACTATAATTCCAACCACAACCCGTTATTCGAAATTAAAAAAACATCAAACCATATTATTCTTATTTTCAAAAGAATAGCCACATATGTCCTAGCATTTACTAAAGTAGTTTTCCATTTTGACAGAAGTTGCATAAAATGTGTTGCTTAATATTACTCTAAACGCAGAATCTATATTAAATGCATCTTCACACACTCGAACGTCAATTTTATTGTTTTTTCCCACTATGAGCTTTGATAATTATGATTTATCTTCCTTTGGTTTATGAATCTTTCAATTTCATGGCTTAAATAACTAGTTTCTAGTTGTCACGTCTTTCTTTACGGACTTTTTTTCTTACGAAAGAATGCTGGTCACCATCCTTCTTAAAGGATGCTTTCTTACGCCCAAAACTGTCAAAATGATTGATGGTATCAGAGTTTCCTTTATGACGATTATTTTTGAAGCTCTTACTGTTCTTATTGCTGAGAACTAGAGATATACAGGGAATGTGGTCTTCTTTCTTTCTTAGTTTCTCTTCCTTTGTCACCACCCTAGTTTATCATTCATTGGATCGAATAGGTCTCATCTTGGAGTGCTAATTAGTGTTGATAATCCCAAAATCAGGTGGAATTGTGTTCAGACCATGATGCCCAATGCAAATGTATCAGGAATAGAAACATAGAAACTTGTTAGGTTCAATTTGTGAAAATGTAAACACCTTTGGGCAAAAGGCTTTCAAATGGAACATAGTGTTTGTAAAGTATATTTATGACAATCCTAATTACCAAAGCAACTTTGACATAAATGCCATTGGTAAAAAATACCCTTGTAATAATTTAATTTTTTCAATTATACCTTTTTTAATTTTATGAATACATATTATTTTAATTTTTAATTATTTTAAATTTTTTAATTTCTTTCTTTAATTTTGTTTTCATTTTTTTTCGCTTCTTCCCTCGTTAATTTCTTCTCAGGCCGGCCTTTAGCCAGCCTAAGCTAGGCCTCGACGTCTCCCCAATGTTGTCGAAGGCATCGCAGGCTAGGGCCGAGGCTCGCTAGAGACTCCTCTGTGGCGAAACCGGCCTCCCACTTGCTCAAAGGTCGAGGCTGCGTCCACCATCTCGAGCTCGCCAACCCACACAGAGAAAGGGGGGAGGAGGGGGGGGGGGAAGGTTAGAGGGGGGGGGAAGGTTTTGAAAAGAGGGGGGGGGGAGGGGGGGGGAGGGGAGAAGAGGGGGTGCCGGAGAGCACGTTTCGTGGTACGGTGGCGGCGGCCATGGAGATTCCCTGTAGTTGCCGGTCGGCCGCTTCATGCATGTATCCCCTTGCGG
>JAGVVM010010559.1:0-15719 GCA_019149425.1 Psidium friedrichsthalianum
TTCACCCATCTCGTCTAGAGCACTTCCTCCTCCCTCCCCCTCTCCCGTCGCCCCCTCTTACTAAAAACACATCCATTTCTCCCCCCTCCACTCTCCTCTTCCTCCTCCCCCCCCTCTCCCTTTCCATCCCTTATAGTCCGGGTCAAAAAACAACAAATCACCTCGGGGCAAAAATGGGATGGCATCGGTGGGTGGTGGTGGCTTAAGAGCTGAGCGGGTGGAGGAGAGGCCAGAGAAGGAGGCGAAAAGAGAGAGAGAGAGGAGAGAGAGGATAGAGAGGAGAGAGAGAGAGAGAGAGAAGGAACAGAGTGTCTCCAATTTCAACCCCCATTTCAAATCCTTTGAATGCCTAGGTGTCTAAAAAGTGATATGGACTGACAAGTGTCTCACAAAAAGGTGATGAGTTGCCTTGAAAAAGAGAAAGGAAGTGACCAGGTGTCATTAGAAAGAGTGAGTTGACTGGGTGATGTTGGGATTTGATAAAAAAAGGTCGTGAATTGCTTGGCAATCTTTGAAGTGACACTTGTAGCTTGAATTTAATTGACAAGATTGATTTGACCGATAGAATGATTGACCTCGATCGGAACAATGACAAGATATTTTTCTTGGACAATGCAGTGAAATTGGGACTGGGTTGAAATTCCAACGCAAAAACACTAGACGTGCACAAACTCTGGATTAGAATTTAACCACGTAAAATTATCTCTACCACGATCTAGGAGTCCAAATGCAATACATGGCGCGAAAACAGTCATTTCAACTTCTCCTTACTTCTCGCCACGCCGGAGCGAAAACTGCGAATTGCAGAACTTTATCGGCCAACAACTCACAAAAACAATACTGCGATATTCACGAAAATTCGATTGTCTTAAATTCAAAATTCCTTTCATGGCCAAATTATCTGATAGAAACTTTAGTAATACTCAAAAAGGGCACTGTTAGAAGATACAAGTATTGACGTATCAGGTCTACATACTTTAAAAGTCCTAGGTAGCATTTTCCCTTCAGTTAATCATCTCGGAGTGATCAGTTCCGAATGACATTTAACTAGAGTGCATCAATGAAATATATCTATTCTATGTACAAATCCCGAAAATGGATCAAATTTCAGAATGTCACTTATTCTAGTTGTCTATTGTATTGGGGATACATATCCTAGGAGGAGCAAGCAGTAGGGGAGCTACGACGATTTGGAGTCGAGGAAGGTGACAATGGTAGTGACAATGCAGATAGTGATCCAAAAGGACTTAACGTGAATACCAAATTGATGAGGGAGTCTTTACAAGTGGAAAACACAACTTAGATAGGACTCCAAATACCAAGGGGAGAAGAAAGAGTAATGCATTTGATATTGCCAATACCTGCAAGTCTTGCAAGAGATGATAAAATCTAGGGTAAAGTAAACAGAGTGATTCTGCTACCACCTCGCAGGTCACATCAGCACCTGAAGATCCCTTTTCCGTTATCTGCTGTGATTAAGGTCCTACTTAGCATACCTAATTTAAAGGAGCATCTTTACCACAAAGCATTGGTTATTTGGTTTTCAAAGATATTCATGTTGAGACTCTTTTATTTATGTGGTGACATGATTACGATGGATGCAGTATAATGTTTATATTTGGTTTGTTTTTCACTCTACAACTTATGTTATCTATTGTTATTGATTTTTTTTTCTGGCTATCTATATTAATGTTCTTGTATTTGTGTGATGGTATAGGTACTATGGAAGAGGGGCAAAATAGTGTGGTCAACGAGCAGGTAACACTAATAGGACATTATTTGGATAACTTTGATATTGACATAATAATGATGTGGTTGTGATTGTTACGATTGACATGTCCGTGCATATGAAAGAACCTATTTATGGACAATCAATGTCAAGACCTGAACGGATAAGGAGCTTTTGTTGGACATTTGGATAGAATATATGAAGCATTTAGGTTGAAAAGACATGTTTTTTTGAACCTATGTGATTTATGAGAGCAAGAGATTAGTTGAAAGATAGTCGGTATGTTAAGGTAGATAAACAAGATGAGATCTTCTTATCTTTGGTTGTTCATGGTAACTCTACTAGAAGAGTTATGTGAGAGATTCCAACCTTCAGGAGAAACAGTTAGCAAATATTTCACTATTGTATTAAAAGGCATTTAATCAAACTGTCAAAAGAGAACATCAGACCACCTTCCTTTTGATGTTGTCTCAAATAGATTCTTAGGATCGTAACCATAAACGCTACTTCAAGATATATTACTACCTTTACCCAAAAAAAAACCATAAACGTACTTCAAGATATAATTTTCATAACATTCTTATACCATCAGATATATGTAGTTGATAATCTTGTGTAACAATAGACTTTCATGAAATGACAGGGCTGCATAGGTGCTACTGATGGCACCCACATTAATGCTTCCATCCCTATGTCGAAGCAAATCCCATATAGAAGTAGGAAAGTGACTACCCACCCAGAATGTGTTGTGCGTTTTGTTCATTTGTTATGATAATTTACTTTTGTGTATGCCGTGTAGGAAGAATCTGTCAATGATTGTCGAGTCCTCTCGAAGCACTGAAGACTCCTCAACTGTAATTTCCTCGACACCACCAAGTATTTGCTTTGTCTATAATCTCATTATTTTCTTTATGATTGTATTGCATTTGCATATCATAACAAATGTATGTATAACTTCTTGTAGAAAAAATACTACGTGGTAAATTCTGGATATGCAGCACTTTCGGGATTTTAACTCCATTTAAAGGTGAACGATATCATTTGAAACGATATAGGGGTGTTAGAGGGAGACGACCTAGAACAACAAAAGAAATGTTCAACCATAAGCATTTTTCATTGAGGAATGTCATTGAAAGGTATTTGGGCATTTAAGAATCACTTTTTCCATTTTGAGAAACGTACCTCCATTTACTGTTATAAAGCGAGCATTTATTGTAATTGCATGTTGTGCTCTCCATAATTACATTTGTAACCAAGATAGATGGACAAAAACTTTTCCTGATATAGAGATATGAGTACTTGTGTGGACTTATACAAGAAGAGGTTGCAGATGATATATATCGCATGAGGAGGTCACTGAGATAAACATGATTAGAAAAAATTGCAAATCAAATGGCAAGGGATAGTAACAATATGCCTCAAATTCCTTGACTTTTTGTTTCTCGACTTTTGTAATCTTGTTTTTAAAGTACTTGGAACATTTGTGTTCATTGTAGCAAGCAAAACATTGATGCTTTGAACATATAAGTACTGGTATCACATTTTTTGGCGTTGGGAGATGCATTTTTCGAAGAAACATTCTCCTTTTTATCGATGCCTTTAGGCTGAACCAGCAAGAAAGGCAAGAAAGAATTCTATGCAGTTTTTTACATCATATAAGTATTGGTATGCTTGTTTTGATTGTTAGTGAGGAACATGTAAATTTATGTTAATTTGTTTCATGATGAGAAAGGTTTTTATTGGTGTATTTCCTTTGTAGATCTGTTTATTCAAGCTTTATACAGCGCTTTGAAGGATTTATCAAGGTATTTCTATGGTTCCTTCCAAGCTTTCCACTTGAGCATTTACGTTTTTGACATTTCCCTTCTTTTTGAGGGTCTTCTTTTCGGTCTGTGTTTGTTTGGCATATACTTGTGTTTGATTAGATGGCATCGGCTTGATGTGGCCACAGTGCATCTTTTAGGTAATCACCTTTTTAGAGTTGGTTCGTCTACTTCTTTGATCTTTGGCATTCATTTTTATTGAGGTGGTCTTAGCTTTTTGAAGGAAGACAAGTGATCGTGATGTGTTTAGAGTTGGTACTTTGATATTATTTGATTGTGCATAATAGCGAGGAAAGTATTTATGTGTATATAGTATTTTATATGATGGATGCCCTATGACATGGTAATGATATGGCATAACTATTTTAAAGGATAGCGTGTTATGAATCTCATTTCTATTTGACCGTGTGGGTATGCTTCTCGATTCGTTGATCGGTAACATGGCGAACTAGTTCGACCCTTTTGAATTATAATATAAAAGAAGAGTACTCTGGTGTCACTTAACGGGAATTGAAAATCGTCCCAAAAGCACTTCAAAAGTTGACAATTTGGCATGGCCTTCGAACGTTCTCTCTTTTTTTTTTTTTAAGATAGAAAGCTGGATGAGCATTAGGCAGTGACAACACAAAGGTTATCTCTACTTCACTCATTCAGGAAGACAGTCAAACTTTAAATGGCTGGACGAGGCGGCTATGTGCACAAATTTGGCAGTCCTCTTCTGGTTCCCGATTAAAATATATATTAACTTTCTTCTTCGCAACTCTTATTTTTTTTCTCTTTTTTTTCCCTTTTGTTTGCTCCATAATCACTATTTGATTTAGTTATTTTTCCTTTTCTTTGTCATCAAATGTGATTATGTAATTATTTGAATTAAATGACAAATTGAGAACAGAAATTTTTGCGGTACCAAACATGTTTTTATTTCAAGAACGAAATTTTATGCAATTTCCAAACACATTCTGATTCTCTAAAAGAACAGAATAAAAAAAACATTTTCAATAAGAATCACATTTTTGAAATAGAAACATTACCAAACAGTGCCTAATTCGGGACGGCTCTCTCTACACTGATGCATTTTGATGAAAACGAACTTATTTGATTTATTTTCTTGAAAGCAAATCTTTTTTATTTATTTATTGGAGTTGAAGATAAGAGAATTCGTCAAAATTCCGTCGTGCTGCCCTGCGTCGAAGTTGTTTAATTAGACATTTCCACCTTGCTTAGGGGAGACCCTAGGTTCCTTCTATTAATTAACAACGTCGTTCGTTCAAATTATGGTGCGGCCAATCTGAATATCGGATTATAGGATCGGCGCTCTAGCAGCCTGTTCCATCCCGACTAGCCACAGTTCGTGTCCGGTTGCTATTGCCTCACGGCGCACGCACTAATGGTCGTGTCCTGCCCGGGTCATGCTCGTGCTTCTCCTGTTCTCGTCCTAATAAAAACATTATCCCAGCATTACCTAGTGATGAATAGTGTTTTTTAGCCGAAATTTCATTGTCTTTCCTCGAAATTTGCTTTTCGGTCGGCTCTTTTAAAATTGAGACGAGTTATGTAGAAATTTTAAACGCAAGTTATATCAATGAAATACAATGAATAAACATGTTTCAATAGAATTTAATCATGGACGATCAAGCCCAATGACATAAAAAGCTTTCCCTTAATTTAATTAATGACAAACTGCTATGGCAAAATACAAGATTTGAATTTAAGCGATGACGAGATAAAAAAAAATTACAATTCAGATACCTACTAGTATTTAAGCTAGGACAAAATATATGATATTAGATAAAGTATTGAAATTGAAAGATATATATTGCAAAAAAAAATAAAGATAAAGATAAATTTACGAGAATGTCGAGTCTTTTTTACTAATTGATCTTGCTTACAAAGAGTACGATGTGGCTATTTATAGCTCAATAGCTCCATTTATTCATTACGTTGATTGAATTGATCCTACTTACAAAGAGTACGATGCGCTATAAAGCCCACCATCGGCGGTTATATACAATGGTTACAATCTTGGAATTCAAATAACAATAAATTTCTAATGGTGAATACAAGAAGTTGTGTCATCCACTAACTCCTATTATCTAGAACAAATATCCATAAGAAGTTCAAGATCCCTAAATTAGCGGAAAAAATAGCTATCTAGCACTTTGGTTTTAATGTAATTGCTCGGTGTGGATAATTTTGTCGATCAATTCCTCAAGTCTTAATAAAGACTCTGGTCGATAGTTGATGTTGTCGATGACTTCCTTAGCGAGGTGTTGATGACTTTTAAATTGTGGTCATTGTTAACCAAACTCTACTCTTATCGATTAAGCGTGATATTTGTTGATAATAAATAAAGACGGCGGCACGACACGGCTCAAGGGCATGCTTGGGTCATGCCACGCTAGCCAAATAATAGTTGTAGACCTAAGCAGGGGCTAATGGCGGCCCCTAGTCCAAACATCACTTATGTTTTTCAGTTAAAAAGGTATAAAGCAAGTTACATATATATATTTTTTGGTCCGAAAGAAATTTACATATTTAAAATTAACTGATAAAAAAACATTTCCCGCTCTGCCTAATGACAACTTCTCAGTTCGCCATTGCCGGCGTGCAGTCTAATCTCAGCAATTCCATTGATGATGAGTGTGAGGCCAGGAAGAGGGAGGGGATATTTGGAGCCGGGGCCTCCGATTTTTTAGTCAAATCACTCTTTTGCCCCCAAATGCGATAAAACTTATCACATGAATACAGAAGAATTATTTAAAAAAAAAAACAGAAGAACTATTTAAAAAAAGGAAATTATTTTTCGAAGACATTGGCACGATTCTTGTTTTCTCTTCATTCTTTTTATTTGTTTAAAAATATCATTTAAAGCACAACATTCATTATCTTTTTTTTTTTTGTGTATTCTAATTACGAACAACGTAAATCTGCAATTTCTCGCAATAGTCACCAGAGTGGTTCCATTCATCTACCTAATTTAAATTATTTCTCCCTATCTATTTGTTTCACGAAAAATAAATGATTTGAAAATCATTTTCCTAAAAATAATCATTTGTTCTACTTGAAATAATTAAATAATGAATTTTTTTTTATTATCGACAATAATTTATATCTAAACATTTCCCATGGATGAAGAGAATGCTTATCGTTCATCCATTTTTTATAAGCGATATAAGCGAACATTTTATGAAAAACGACCTTACCCAAAAAAAAAACATTTTATGAAAAACGTTGTCCAAATCATTCATTGATAGCAAAACAAATGGAGCCTGATTGAAAGATGGTTCAATTTTCATCTCTTGATTTTTCTAATACTTTAAGCATGTCATTTTAGCTGTTTTTATTTAATAGCTCATTCGTCTGCATAGACGATGTTGTGTTGTATCGAAAATTACGAGGTGCATAACTGTGCCACACCAATTACCATTGTTCAATGGCGAATTAACGAATGATGTAAGGAAAAATGAAGAACTTGCCATTACGATGATAATATCAAATGGCCGAGATAAATTGGACCCAAAAAAAAATTGTTATGAAGTTGACCATGTTGTTATAAGGTCATAATGTTTTTGTAGCGATTATTTGAATATTTTTCTTCTTTTTTCTGTAGTTACTATATCAACCTAAATTTGTTTTAGGCTACTCAAGGGCGAAAAAAATGATTTGACTAAAAAATAAATAAATAAAGAAGAGCTACAATTTGTTACCCTTGAAAAATCACTAGCTAGACATGGCAAACGGGGAAAAAGATGACGGAGGATTGATGGCTAATTAAGAGTGAGTGGTTTCAGGCTTTGTATAGGTTGCATCCGAAACTTGAAACCTATCCGCCAGAACAGATTATTCATTTTTTGAAATCTGAAACTTACCATATATACATTGGAACCTGGAACCTACTATGTCAGGTTTCGAGATCGGTTCTAGGATCTACTTAAGTTTCACTTGTATTCTTAATTGAACAATTGAATTGTCACATTTAATGACCACAATTTACTGTTACAATCCATTAACCACAATTCATATTTAGATATATGAATAAATATTAACAAAATAAAAATATTAGTCATAGATATTCCCGAAATGGAAGCTCGTATTAGTGGTTCGATATTACACACTTATTATCAGATGCCATAGAATATCGTAGGATCGGGCAAAAACACATACAAAGGAAAATACAAAAACTTGTTTTAGTTTACAAGTTCCAAGGTCCACTTCTCTGGAGCCTAGATCCTATCCTTCAAAATGGGTTCTCCAATGTTCGAAAATTGAAATCTACGTTGCATATCCTGAAACTCAGAACCAGACTGATTTTGTACAAATTTGATTCTAAATTCTAGATTTTACCCTGAAACTATGCTTACCCGCATCGGGCTAATAGTAACACGAAAGTTTGGAAAGCTTTGTGTAGCGGTTGAAAAAGTTTGTAGCATCACCCCATGTAAATCCCCTCTTTTTTAAAATTTAATAAAAGAAGTAGGATTTTCTTCGGGAGAAAAAAAGAAAAAAAACCTTTTCTTATCTATTTTAATGATAATAAAAAGAGATAAAACAAGAGAAGAGAAATACCTAATAGTTAACGTGGTTCAAACGATCAAGAGAAAAAGAATCTCTTAGAAACTTATATTCATGGAGGTAAATCTCAATTCATTTATTTTTTTTAGGGATGATTTATTATCCTTCAATAGAGAACAATGCAATGCAATTATAATAATGAATTTAATAATTATGGATATTGCACAATCCAATCATCTTTCCTATAATATTGGGATTAGGAAAACCTTCTCTCTTTGTCGTTCCAATAGGGTTGAAAAGGAAAAATCTATTTACTTTATGTTGGTAAAGCCCAAAGTTCAAAGCAATGTAGTTTTCGAGCGACGGTCGAAGGCGGCGAGCCACTTGGGCGAGTTGCTGTGACTCTTGGCACGGCATTGGCACGCCCGTCCGAGAGAGAGAGAGAGCGAGAAAATCGAAATTCCAAAATTCGAAAAAGAATTCAGACCGCAGAGGCTCGGGGGGCCTGGGCTGGCCCTCGCTCACATGCATTCTCACTCCCCGTTTTGTACCCGCCTCCGCCTCCGCCTCCGCCTCCCTCCCGTCGATCTCCCCCCTTACCTGGCCTCAACCGTTTCGGGGGGGCGACGTGGTCCCGCCACTCTCCCACTGCCCTCGGCGCGTGCCTCTCACTCCCCTCCGCCGCCGCGTGAGCCAGTCCCCTCGGTCCTCGCGGCCTGTCTCCCTGCTTTTTATAAAGCCAAGCGCCCTTCCCTCAGAAGAATGAACCTCCCTGTCTTCCCCCCACCCCCCGAGGGAAAAAAAAAAAGAAAGAGAGAGAGAAAAGAAAAAAAAATCCTTTCTCCTTCTCCTCCTCCTTCAAACCCTCTCTCACTCGCTCCCGGCCCACACCTCTGCTTTTCTTAAAGCGGCAGTTTCTCCATCTCTCTCTTGCTGGGACCCCTAGGTCTGCAAATACCCAGCAGATATCGCACTGGGTCGCTCTGCCATTTCATTAGCAACTGGCGCGCTCTCCTCTCCTCTCTCTCTCTGGCTCTCTCTATTAGAAACCCTTCCCCCCATTTCACAAGCACTCCGATACTTTCTTGCTTGTCTTTTTTTGCGCTTGAGGATGGCCATGCTCGACGCTCTGGACGATGGGAGTTCTGGCTCCCTCCCAGTTCCTCGCTGACGGGCGACGACGACTTCCTAGCTGCGGCGGTGGCGGCGGCGAAGAAGGCCTCGACCCGGGCTCCAACCCGGGCTGCGGCTTCGGGCCCTGCGGAGGGTACTCGGGCCTCGCTCTCCGGTCGAGTCGGTGTTCGGCTCCACGGAGACTGAGAGCGACGAGGAGGACTTCGTCATCGCCGACCTCACCCGGAGAATGGCCGGCTCGGCTCTCGGCGGGGAGGGTCTCAAGAAGCCCATCTTTTCTGATTTGCTCATGCTTACTCGAAGGTACTGTCCATACAAAATGGGCTTTCGAGTTCTGCCCCACTAGCGCGTTCTCATTTTTCTCAGATTTTATTTCAAATGTTATGAAGTGTCATCGTCTCTATTCCCTTTTTCCCCCCGTCAGGGACGGCGTCTGTCTGTTTCGCCGCAATCGACGCTGTGCGGTTGTTGTCAAGCTCCTCTGACATTCCAGGCCTCGTCTCCTCCGGGCGGCTGGGATCTACTGCGCGAGGCCGCCGTGGAGGCTGCGAAGATGAGACTTCACAAGTTGCAGCAGCTTCACGAACTCGAGCACGGCACAAATGTCCCGGTCATTACTTTTAACCCGAGGAAAATCGCGCAAGCCCTGTCCTCCTGCGAAGAACCCTAACTCGAACGTCAATTTGTACCCACAGCAGTCGCTTTCCTGCCAGCAGATGCTGTTCGATCAGGTTTGCATGGAAACGCACACGCACTTGAGGCTCGCCGTGAAATGACAAAGTTTGAAATACTGTGTCTGAGCTTCAGATATTTCGTTCTTGTTTTTGTTTTTGTGCTGCAGGCTGAAACAGCAGCAGCACAGCAGCGACATTCTGGGGTTTGGGGATCGCAACCGAAAGCAACGCAACAGCAGCAGCGATGATGGTCCATCAAAGGACGAGAGACGATGACGCTCTATCTGTACCCGGACGGTGGTGCCGAACCACTCTGGCTGGTCCCCATCTGCATGGCCTTCGCTTCACAGTCGCAGCGGCAGCAGCAGCAGAGCGGCCGCCTCCAACACCACCATCTCCAGAACGGCACGGAATGCGGGCGGTGTTCCTGGGCGCTCCTCCGGCCGCTGCAAAGAGGGAGTCGCTGGCACCGGCGTGTTCTTGCCCCGCAGAGCTGGGTCTCAACCCGAACCGCGCAAGAAGCACGGTTAGTAGCTTCTCGTTCCATTCTCGGCCTCAGGTCGGAAGCGTGACGTTATAGGGTGTGTATTCTTGGGTGGAGGTGTGCGACATCATCCACTCATATCGGGGGTGCTTTTGACTGGCGATTCTTAATTTTGGTATCAGTGGGCCGGTTAAGAGCAGTAGATGCTTATTTATTTGCAAACATTTATTGACCCATGATCTCTTTTTGTTATTGTTTCTGGGCATTTCAAATGTGGCTTTGCGTACACGGCTCTCACCATCTTTTTTGTCTGGTGGTTCAGCTTGTCCGAAATGGTGTTAGTACCGGGCAAAGTGGTTCAAGCTCTCAACATTAACCTGAGCTCCTCGGCACTCCCAGCCGGGGCTCCGACCCGACGTCTCGACGGACGTCTGGCTCACGAGCTGGTTAGTTTTCTTTTCTTTTTTTTTCTCTTCGACATCTTCTATTCGATTGAAGGACGTCGTGCGGTTTAAAGTCGTGGAGAGTTGAAGCTATATGGTCGATTGTGCTTTTGTCTTTGTTGGTAGATGGTGTATGGAAGTTCCCGGCGAGCGGACCCTGCGCTCAGCCTCGCGGAACCTCGTCGCGCCAGCGCGGTGATGGGCCATGAAGTCCGGCTACCTCAGGAGTGGACGTATTGATGATGCGGCTCACTCTCACCGTGCTTCATAACTAGGTCTTTTTTTTTTTTTTTGTGGAGGAGTTTTGCTTTAGAATGAAGAAGTTAGTCATTAGGAGAAGAAGATGGAGGGGGAAAATTAGGGTTTTTTTGGGTTTAAATTTAGGTTTTAGGATGAAAAATTAATTGTTACTGCAAAATTGAAGGGTGAAGATGGGGACCATGTTTTCCTTTTTCTTTTTTTTTTTGGGGGGGGGTGGGGGGGGTTTTTCAGGAAAGCGTGAAGGAGAAGGACCGTGGTCGATGGGGGGAAGGTTTTTTGGCGTTTTGGTCTCTCTGATTCCTCTCTTTTGCCTTTTTTTGTTTTTTTTTTGGGAGGGTGGTAATAACGTCATTTTGGAAATTTAAAGGGTTGGGGGTGTGGGGTCCCCATGGTTTTTGTGAATGGGGGAGGTCTCTCGCACTAGCCTTTTCTTTTTCTGCTATCTGCATATGATGTGATTACAAATATGGGATAGTAATATAGGAATGTGAATTTGCGTAAAAATGGGTGTCGTTAAGCGATGGGTTTTTTACCATTATTCCCTCTTGCATCGTGTAGCGTCTGTGAGTAAAAATTGGGTGTCGTGTTGCTGGTGTGGGAGCGTGGGGTTGTAGCCGTGAATGTTCGGGTGTTGTGCGGTCTCACTTAAAGCGACAAAAAGCGAAAGAGCTCTAGGATATGGGAAAATGGTGGAAGCGCTCTTTTGTTGAACGCGGTTGGTGTCTATTTAATCAATTTTTTGTAAAAAAAGAAAAAAGGAAAATTTAGACTGGGCCCAGACTTTATTATCCACTCGGATAAATGCCCTTGAGATGTTACGATATTGCCTTTGTACTGCCCCTTTTTTGCGCTCGAACGAATGAGAATGTGAATTTTGCTGGAGCCTGGAGGGTGCTAGATTTTACGACCGTTTGCGTAGATGTTTCAGGGCAGATCTTGACCGCATCAATCAATATCGCTAACAGTATAATTTGTCCACGTCACTTATAAATTTTTTAAGCCCTTGCACTTTCTTCGGACTGCGAACAAAAAAAATCAATGGAAAATGTTGAGGAATTTAATAAATTTTTTCATACAATTTAATGACGAAGTTAATGAATGAACACATTTATTACATATATCAATTTGAAATTTTTTGTATAAAAAAATAAAATGAAATTTGGCATAGAGATAATCCAGTTGAGATATTATGTTAAAAAATTAGTTAGTACAGGCTATTGGCTTGTGTATCAATTTTTTAGTTACAACCTTTTTATAATCTTATCAATTTGGGCTATCATTTTTAGAATAACGAATTGGAATGATTATAATTTTTTTTTTAGAATGTATTAATAGTATATTATTACTATTGATAGTACAATATCTTATCCCTTTCTTAATGAATGCCTTCTACTATAAGTAGCACTAACTGACAATATGATTATGTCGACATATTATTTTTCAAAAAATAGATAATTTTAGCTTGTTGTACCACGTTTAATATATTAGTATGGAGGAAGCTTTTTAGAATATTACGTTTGCTATATTTATATTTGACCACTAAAATATGATTTTCAAAAATTGACACCTACTGTCAGAACGTGTTCAGGATGCTAGATTTTAATCGATCGCTTGTCCGGAGTGTTGACCACTAAAATATTGATTTTAATCGATCGCTTGTCCGGAGTGTTGACCACGTGTCAGATATCTTGAACATATTGTCATATGTTCGATATCTGACATCATATTGATCATATGTCGTATATCTGACACACATTGACCATTGTCAGATGTCTGAACATACGTGATCATGTTCGATGTTTTGTTGGTATTGCAACATGGAGTTGACACATCTCGAATGTGTGTTTGGTGTTCAACGTGCGTTCGATACAGATCGAAGATCCCAAGAGTGTCCATACTTTTTAGCTTTTCCTTAATATTTTTAACTTATCAAATTGTGCAAGTTTAGTATTGGCGATAGAAGAAAGTTTAACTTACGTCGACGAAGTTCCGTCTTCCGTGAAACGATACCATGCTATCAGATAAAAGTAAAATCATAGATGGTTAGGAAACCTCTATGACTCATTCTTCTTGAATCCAACTGCAAACCCTAATTTTGTCAAAAGAAGCTGAGCCACCCTAATGCCATTACTTACCACAGCCTAAGCCAACGCCGCTTGCCACTAGAACCAAGCATGGCCAGAATCTCCGGAGTCGGGGACTGTAGCCAACGATCGTATTAGAATATGTCCCCGAATTTGACGAAGGCGAAATTTAAAACTTCGGAAACAATATTCTTGATCTGAAATAAAGATAAGCTTTGTTTTGAATATCAGCGGAAATCTATCTTGAAGAAAATAGTGTGATATATTCTCGTTGATATATTTCAAATGGCAGGGAGATCAAGAACAATATTTCTATTGGAGTTTGGATCCTTTCCACGAAAAAATCTATCTTGAAGAAAAATGTGTATGTATATATCTCCATGTGTTTGATATATTTCACATCAAGATCCAGAAACAATAAATATTCTAATATAGGTAGTTTGACTTTCACCCCAACGCACTAAAGTCACTGAAGACAAAAAACTAACGGAAAAATCAATCTACCGTATTATCATTGAACTACAAATAAACCAAAAACAAAACTTCCCACTATCCTTTAATTTACTCCAATATGTGATAGTGGCTTGTTCCTAAAGTCATATATCAACAAAGTTTGTACGTTCGCTGATACAAAGAAGAGAATCAATCAAGTGAACGCATCGTTTCGTCAGAAAAGTACTTAAGGCAAGAAGGTCTAATCTCCGTGCAAACTAATACCCAAATCAAATAATTCAAGTGTTTGAAGCAGATTAAATCTTATTGTAAGATTTATTTGCGTATTAATTCCATTGTGAATTGAAGAATTATTTTATTATGAATTGTGAGGCTAACACTGTCTTGTTGCGTTCTTGAATAGTAATTAGGGCTGGGAACACGCTAAGGCTACAAAACAAACCAACAACAGACACTTAACAAGTCAGATCATAGGTAAACGACTCTCACTGATCCCCACCACAAAAACTCGATTCTCGATACACAAATGAAACAATTTTTCTGAATTTTGATTCTTGAAATAAAAGCTTTTTGGTGAAGAAACAACAGCAACACGCATTATGAATAACTGCAAAACCAAAATTTATCTTTTGAAAACAAACGCTTTTATCTAAAAACATTATCAAATAATTTTTTTACACATTTAAAAGTCAAATACTATGTAGTTACTTTGTAAATTTCATCCTAAATGAGGCTAATTTTCAATGCGACACTAAAATAATTTTAAAATACAATTATTTTTTAGCATGTCCATACATGAAAAAAAAATTATTTAATACACTGATGTTATGATAAGTTAGATTCAGAAAACATGGGCCCGTATTAACAATAAAGGACCCTAAACCATTATTTTCTTTAAAACTAGTATTAACCGTATATACCACAAATAACATCATCCCAAACAACACCTAAACAGAACCAAAATAACAATTATTCACAACAAAACCCAAAAACACAAAGAGAAACACAAAAAAAAACCAACCATTATCCCAACCATCTCCTTGATACGAAGTATGAGTTCCTATCACCTATCAAATATTATGGCAACATTTTGTGCTCTACTAAAATCCAAGTGGCAGCATGTGATATTAATAAACAACAAGAACTCCTCAGCTAATCACAAAACGTAGTAAACGAAAAATGCAGATCACATTTTTGTAACACAAACAAAAAAAAACACCCACAAAAACGGCTAATAAAGATAAATAATATAGTTAACCACAAACAAATACTGCAAATCATTAAAGATCCTCACAAAGCATCTTCTACAAAAACACCAAACCCTTTTTTTCTGTCAAGAAAGAAATGAATATAGGAACATCCTAATGAAAATATATAGAGAAGGCCTCAAAATTTTACAAATGCAAACCTAAAGGAATGTGTTCAAAACACTAACAGCATATAACTAAGCTTTTATTAATTCACCTAATTTCTATAAAGGACAATATTCTAACATTTTTATTATAAATTAGATTAATTTTAAAAAAAAAAAATTTCAACAATTTTTATTCTCTCACAAAATATTATTTTATTTTATAAAATAATTTATATTAGAGTTGAGCAAAAGAAACAAGCCCTGACGAAAAAAAAAACGTTACACAGCGGAAAAGTTGAAACAGAAACATTGATACTTTCCATACTATTTTATTGTGAGTTGTCACAAAGTGACTTTCCTCTTTTTAGAAACACCACTCAACCTTTGTTTTATTTTATGGTCATCTGATTTTTATACCATAAGTAAACCTGCTTCCATGCATTCTCTAAAACTGATTCTGGAGAAACAACAAAGCAATCAGAACTCAACACCGAATTACATTTTTTTGGGTTTAACCACAAACAAAACAACATCGGATTCTCTCTTCTTTTCCGCTTCGGTAAGAATATTCCTACTCATGAAAATCTTCTTACTAACCAAGTCCTTATATTTAAATTAAAAAATCTCATTACTTTACCAAGTATACCTAGTTCCACTTCTTTTGAATTTACAAAATTAAAAACAAAAATTTACATGATATCCAAGGGCAACAACAGAAATCAGGAATGCGAAATAAGGTTTATACATATGCCTTAGAGTCGTGGAACC
>JAGVVM010010560.1:0-18407 GCA_019149425.1 Psidium friedrichsthalianum
GTGTCCAATTCCAAGCGGCCGATTCTACCAGTTTCTGTAGGAAACATAAAAAACATTAAACAAATAGTTTTATTTATTTATTTATTGCTCCTTTTGAATTTGAAACTGGCGCAATAAAATATTGGTAATCTGTGTATGACTGTGAAATTTCATCAACGTGATTTATAGTTTATGGATTTAACTAGCTTTCATTCAAATTTTGAGAATTTTATTATCTTTCATCATCTCTCTCTCTCCCAAGTTTATGGATATAGTATAGTAAAGCTGGGTATTTTGTTTTTTTTTTTTTCAATTACAATTACATGGTTTGATAGTTACTCATTACTTTTTTAAATTTGAAAAGAACTAGCTGCTCATGATAATGATAAAACCTTTTATTTTAGAGGGGCCTAACGCAATACGATTATATATTGATTTATGTCCCCTTGTACGTGTAATGGAAGTGGCTTGACTTAGATTTAATCCAGCTGTGCATCGCTCAAATGGTAAATTCAACAGCACCTAGAAACAATAGTGGATTCATACATCGATGTTACATGCACGGTAGAACTTAACGACAGTAAAGCAATGACCGAAAGAAAAATTGTCTAAGTCCAAACCCCGAGCCGAGCATGGACGCGGGGGCACTGCCGACTTCATGGGGTCCAACCTGTTCTTTCTGCAACTGTGGAATCCCCGCGGGCGTTCGTTTTCGGCGGGCAGGCTCTCGGGCCTGCCTTGGGTCTGACCCGACCATCACGCGAGTCATTGCAAGCGCAACTGCGAAACCCTAATCCGTCACCTCTCTTTCCTCTCAGCCTCACACTCTTTGCAAAGCACGTAACCCTAATCCACCAAGCGGCGTCACCTCATCGAGAGCCACCGGTCCTCGTGATTCGCCATCCTCGATTTGCAAACCGAGTTTCCAAATTAAATAAAAATCTATCCGGATTTGAATTATTAATTTTGTTGCCTACTTTGAATAGACTGTGATCTACCTTGAATGTTTTTGAGATTTTAGGCATATTGACTAATGGCATCAATATTCATCTAAGTTGCTTAAACACAGCAAAGCCGATGCAACTCGTGCAATTTCCATGAGTTTAGTTCGAAAAATGCAAGTACAGAGACCAAAAACCCTAGCAGAACAGAATGAGTTTCAAGAAGACAGGAGAGTACGAAGGAAGGGGCATGGTTTGGCCAAAGACGTGAGATTAGGATACTACTGTTCAACGAGCCTCCTTTATCAGCTCTCAGTCATGTTCCCATTCGAAGAACACTTCTGATATCGGCCCAGTGCTCTCTTTTCCCATTACTCAAGGAGTGCACCATCTATCAATATACAGCGATGGAAAAATGTGTGAATGTAATTTACTTCTACGAATCAGAGGTTAAATGAATTCTGAGACTTAATTACACTAGATTACACTAAAGCTCTTTCTATACTTTTTCTTTTTTTATTTTGAAAAAATATTTATGCAAGGAAATTGGATTAACTTTAACCCGACCATTAACATAAAAATGAATGATCACATGGGTATGCAATCAATAAATTAACACTAAGCAATGACCAAATTGCTGGAAAGAAAGTGAAAGTCAAACATCACTAACTATTGATTAATTTTTGGGTTTCCTCTTTATCTAGAAGTAAAGCTAATGTATTATTATGAATACAACTATTAACATGACATGGAAATGTAATCTATATGGCCTAACTCTAAATGATAAATGAAATAAAGCTATTCTAACGTGGCATGGAATTAATGAATTAAAAATAACATCCAATCAAAATGACATGGAATGATGACATGACAATGATGTGGCAAGTATGTGACATGACAGAGATGATGTTGCATGGTGACATGTCATTATGTGATGATGTGACAATGATGACGTGGCAAACTTGACATAGCAAACAATGATGACATGACATGATATGATAATGTTGCAAGCATGACATGCCAAGATGTAATGACATGGCAAACAATGATGAAATGCAATCTATCCTATAGGATATGCATGTATTATTATTATTTTTTGTTTCTTTTAATAAAATTCGTAATTAATAATTACTTAAAATAAAAATTATCCAGAATTTAGCTAAACATGCAATTTTATCCAAAGACTATCCTAATATATGATGAAATCTAGCTATAATCTATCATAATCTATCATGCAATCTTTTTTTTTTTTTGGCATTTGTTTCGAATGAGAAATAAATCAAACAAAGATAAACATCAATTGCAAAAAATAAGCATCAAAATAAGCATGATTACCCAATCTACTCAAATTTGGAAACAAATAAAACCAACGCCCTTATCTTAAGGCTTAAGGATTAGGTTGCCCATGTTACGTGCAATACATAACCCTATCTCATTTCTAGAGATCGAGCTACCGATTATGCGCATGTTGTCGAATTAGAAAAGTTTCTTAGTTGGGATATGCCTAAAATCTCAAAAACATTCAAGGTAGATCACAGTCTATTCAAAGTAGGCAACAAAATTAATAATTCAAATCCGGATAGATTTTTATTTAATTTGGAAACTCGGTTTGCAAATCGAGGATGGCGAATCACGAGGACCGGTGGCTCTCGATGAGGTGACGCCGCTTGGTGGATTAGGGTTACGTGCTTTGCAAAGAGTGTGAGGCTGAGAGGAAAAGAGGTGACGGATTAGGGTTTCGCAGTTGCGCTTGCAATGACTCGGTGATGGTCGGGTTCAGACCCAAGGCAGGCCCGAGAGCCTGCCCGCCGGAGAAAACGCCCCGCGGGGATTCCACAGTTGCAGAAAGAACAGGTTGGACCCCATGAAGTCGGCAGTGCCCCCGCGTCCATGCTCGGCTCGGGGTTTGGACTTAGACAATTTTTCTTCGGTCATTGCTTTACTGTCGTTAAGTTCTACCGTGCATGTAACATCGATGTATGAATCCACTATTGTTTCTAGGTGCTGTTGAATTTACCATTTGAGCGATGCACAGCTGGATTAAATCTAAGTCAAGCCACTTCCATTACACGTACAAGGGGACATAAATCAATATATAATCGTATTGCGTTAGGCCCCTCTAAAATAAAAGGTTTTATCATTATCATGAGCAGCTAGTTCTTTTCAAATTTAAAAAAGTAATGAGTAACTATCAAACCATGTAATTGTAATTGAAAAAACAAAATACCCAGCTTTACTATACTATATCCATAAACTTGGGAGAGAGAGAGATGATTGAAAGATAATAAACTTCTCAAAATTTGAATGAAAGCTAGTTAATCCATAAACTATAAATCACGTTGATGAAATTTCACAGTCATACACAGATTACCAATATTTTATTGCGCCAGTTTCAAATTCAAAAGGAGCAATAAATAAATAAATAAAACTATTTGTTCATGTTCTTTTATGTTTCCTACAGAAACTAGAATCGGGCTTGGAATTGGACACCCAAAAAGACTCTATGTCAAATACCTACGCAAACTTGAAATCGCAATGGATTACAATAGTATATATAGATGCACTGAATACTACAGTCAGGCTATTATTAAGTGATCAAATTGCAAAAACTCACGGCAAGATGGATTTCGCAACGACAATGGAGGAAAAGCATGCCGTAGTGTTAACGCAGGGGCAAGGAGATCCAACTATGCCAAAGAATTGCGAGTATCGCCACGGATTCAGCGCCGTCAAGGAGGGTATTAGCATGAAGAGCAGCTACATTGTGTGCAAAGAGTGTGCAGAGGAGAGGGAAAGGGGCAAGGGACCATCGGCCTTTCACTGCTGCCCATGCGATCCGGTGGTGGTCAGGTTCAAGACCAAGGTGGGTCCAATCTCCTGCCCATCAGCATCTCACCATGGTCCATCCGATATGGTGACGAGCAGCTACATCGTTTGCGAAGAGTGTGCAGAGGAAAGGGAAAGGGGCGAGGGACCATCGGCATTTCACTCCTACCCGTGCAATCCGATGGTGGTCAGATTCAGGCCCGAGGTGGGTCTGATCTCCCACGCATCGGCATCTTACAGTGGCCCATCTGGTCAAGTGACGGTCGGGTTGAGGACTTAGGGAGGTCTGATTTCCCTCCGGCCCTAAACCAACCCCTGGATGTTGAAACAGGTGCGACCATTGCATTGAATAATCAGCACTGGACAAAAGACGTTACGTGACCTCATTGGAGGATTAGTAAGATTTCATGAGATGGCTAGCGTTGCTCATGGTTCGAGATACATTTGACATATGGGCTAGGAATCTGATTTTTGTAGCACCCGCATGGCCCCTTTTAGTTGCGATTTTTTATTTGTCGGATTTATGTTTCTCAATTAATTACTTTTTTCTTTTTTTTGCATATCATCTATCATGTCTAGATCATGTTTTCTGTGGTTGGAAACATTATTGAAATTTTATTACATGCATCGTCGTGAAAAGGAAAACAAAACTATGTCGTATTATTGGAATGTCAATCTTTTGATGTTTACGTTTGGAGACATGGGTAGGTCCTGATGTTGTCAACAATTCTATTTAGACCTAACAAAAATTACAAAATTATGGTGTACAGATCTTAAATTTGTTTACACTTGCATTCTTTCAACCTATGCGTTTTAGCTTTGTAAACTCTCATTCTCTTTATATGCGTTATTTTTTTTTATTTATCAAAGGACTTTACTAGCATAACAGTTTTTTTTATGATAGTAAGAATAACAGCATGTTGTGAACCATAAATTTTTAAAGTAATGGACCTCACAACAATTTCTAATTATTTATTATTTATATTTTTTTGGCTCATAATATGCTCTCATTCTAATAGTAGATAAAAGAAACTATCACATAAGTATATTTATTTGTTCAAATTATTAAAAGGAAAAAAAAGGGTATCGTTGCTCATGAATCTTTGCTCACGCCGAAAGTATCGATCAATCCATTGTCTAGATCTCACAAGCTAGTAAGCTAGGAAATCCCATGAAAATCTAAATTTTATTTTTCATTTTTTCCTTTTCTCATCTTTTCTTTTCTTTTTTCTTTTTCCCTTTTCCCTTTTTTACTCGGCTGGCCATGGCCATGGCTTGGGCAAGGAGGCCCTCGTCCTTGACTGAGGCCGACAACCTCCATTGATCACCGACCATCGACATGGCCTAGTGATGGCCAGCAAAGGGTAAAAGAGAAAAAGAACAAGAAAAAAAAATAGATGAGAAAAGAAAAAAGAAAGTAAAGTAGGAGAACAGAATAAAAGAAAATATTAATAAAATTCTTCACTTCAGTGCCGGTATTATCACGTACAATGCTTGGAGTCCACGTTAGTGATGTCCGGTCAAAATTGATTGAGTGAACTCAATTAGCAAAAATTAGAAAGTTTAGAACCGAATTGATAAAAGTACGATAGATTTAGGATTTTTTAGACAATTTTCCTATCTCATAATGCATTAAGTATCCAACGTGGCAGCATACATGGACAACACCACGACCGATTTTTAATGGCCATTAAGGACAGAAGTCTAATGGAAGATATTTTAGTGTCATTGATACGAATTTGGAAGCATCGGTTCGACCAAAAAAGTAAACTCCGGGTAAATATATTCCACGGGGAATATTAAAACTATTAGTGGGATTGGTAATTAAAAAAAAAAAGAAAGGTGCTGCTAAATATTAACACGTGGCAGAAGGAAAATTACTGGAAACCGAACCTCTCCCCTTGATTATTAACTTACGCGTGGCGGACACTGATTCCTCGACAAAACCTACTTTAGCTTTTAATTGACATTGATATTAGACTGTTTTGACCAAGGGAATGATTTCATGATAACGGGATAGATGTCATAGTTCATATGCAGGTATCTCACGAAAGTATAATTGAGTCATAGAACTAAAGTTCTAAAACTTGTTACAAAAGTATAATTATGTCCTAAAACTTTTAAAAAAATGCAATCAAATCTTAAAACTTATCAATTTGATGCAATCAAGTTTTAAAACTTATTAGAATTTTTGGGATAGATATATAGGGAGGGCATTTCCTTTTTAAGCTTAAGAGTTGAATCAAACACACCCTTAAATTACTAAATGTATTTTCAATAAGGGTTAGTACCACAAAAACTCCAAACTATGCTTATCATGATATTGACATCCCAAACTTTTAATTATGTCACCAGAAATCCAAAACAATGCTTATGGTGATACAAATTATTCCAAATTTTGTGTTTTATTTTTCTTTTGTCACCAAAACCCCCCAAACTTTTGCCAGTGTTTAGGGTACTGATGACGCACCAAAAAAGGCTATTGATGTCATAATGCAAATTTTTAACAATTTTGGTGGTACATATATTTTGGTCACATTGGTACAAGTATGGGGTTTTTTTACTTAAAAAAAGGGGATAATAAGGCTACTTGACATAGTTTAGAGTTTTTTATAATATATTTTCCCTATTAATAAATAAATCTTAAGAGTTTTTTTTTCTTTTGTTCGGAATCTTAAGACTTTCTTCATATTCCTCTTTTTATTTGCAATTATAGCTATAATTCTGCTTATTATAATAAAGCTTGCACGTAAATAGAAGTTTTCTGAAATTCACTCCTCTTTAATCCCTCTGATGGCACGACAATTGATGCAATATTAATATATAAAGTGAACATCATACTATCATACTAGTAACAGATTACTGCAATTTTATAAACTACAATGACCGTAGAACCCGACTAATCACGACCAGGGCTATTACAAATTGAAAATTTTGATTTTATCTTATTATATAATCAACGGTTATAAGAATTCATTACACAAACAGAAAAATTATGACATGGCAAGAACATCGTACTAGGAAAAAATAACTACAATTTGATAGATCGGAACAGTCATAGCAAGTGCTGTTATGAATTAATATTCTTACGCTTTTATTTAGTTATACAATCAAAACAACTACAAGAATTCACATTATAAAAGATTAGGATAAAATTATTACATCACTTTATTATAGTATAATTTATACGTGTGATCTAGTTGGACAGAGAATAGAGGAGCTTTGGATGTTTTATCTCTATTTTCAGCATCAAATTAGACAGGGTAGTTACCCTATCAGTTAAATCAAGGATTATGGTAGTTTCATAACCCAATTTCATTATACTTATCTATTATGTTGTGGTGTTATACAACTACTTTATCATGTAGTCTATAGATCATTCATATCAAACTCTTCTCGATCGTTGATCACATGAGCCGCAGAGTAGAACCACCATAATTAATGGTTGCGATATTGGCCTACATGATCTATAAGCCATGCAATAATTTCGTCAATAGCGCCAAATTTGTAATTCGAAAGACATATCCACATCCATTCCAAAGTAGTACATTATACATTAATATAAGTACATGCGTGGGGGAGAGACAC
The DNA here is from genome assembly GCA_019149425.1 of Psidium friedrichsthalianum. NCBI lineage: Eukaryota > Viridiplantae > Streptophyta > Magnoliopsida > Myrtales > Myrtaceae > Psidium > Psidium friedrichsthalianum. The sequence goes on from JAGVVM010010560.1 coordinate 7,335, forward strand.
CAAATTCATGTTTTCCTTCCTAACTAAGAATCAGTCGACGTCAAATATTTCCTATTTAGGCTCAAGATCTGTTTCAATCCAATCGCGTTATATATGTACATGTAGTGAATGGACAGGGCTCTAATCACTCAAACTCTATTCTATCAATGCTCAGTCATCAAGTCGCCAAATCGCCGGCAAAGATGGGTCTTGCAACCATGACCGTGAAAAGATGGTGCCTCGCGCCGTCATGCTGAAGCAATTGCAAAGAGATTGGGGAACACAAGGAGCCGCAACAGTTTTCAAGGGCATCACAAAGGGTATCAACGCGAAGAGGGAGACGATGCCACACTAGCGGAAGGCAGGTTATGTGCTTTGCAAAGAGGAAAGGCTGATAGGGAAAGGGATGATGGATTAGGGTTTCATAGTTGCGCTCGCAATTATCCTGTGATAGTTCGATTAAGAACCAAGGCGGGCCCGAATGCCTATGCACCAAAGAGAATGCCAGTCCGTGATTCTACAGTAGCAGGAAGAACAGATTAGACCCATGGAGCCGGTGGTGGCCATGCTGTAATTCCACGAATGGGGTAGGCCCAATAATCATCTAATTGGAATCAGAAACACTACATGTACAGGGAAAAAGAATGCATGCACCTGATTAGAATCCGTCGAAATTAAACGGGACCAGTAACGAATTAGAAACCCAAGTTCTTCCACTCTATTCCCTCTTAGAGAGCTGGCCGATGGAGCAACCACTCTTCAAACGAAAAGGTAGGTTTTGAATTTTTAGAGTGAGGGCTAGAGAGGAAACTTGAGCCTTTATATAGAGTTTCTAGCACTGACCCTCTCATCATGGATCAGGCCTAACTTGGCTCACACAAATCCAACCCATATTAAACCAATTAAAAATCTTTATATCTTACCTTATTAGACCAACCTCGTTAATCGTTAAATATCAATTTAAATTAATATAAACCCATATAGAAAAATTGTGTTGCATGAAAGTATTTGAGCAATATCTTATCAAAACAACTATAATTGTTATGTTGTGCACCTTTATGCTGGTTTAGAGATATGTTTTTCATAGTTAGTCCAATCCCATAACGTCTCAAACACTGAATCATGGTGGTAATGCAAATAATCAAACACGAGCCTGTCCATATGTGCCACAAATGTCTTTAAAATCATATTGAGATGGATTTGAGATGGGATTCAATATGGGTAGTGTGGGCAAAATGAAAAACTCTACACAATAATACGTGGCTTCATTTATATGTCGTCTCCCTCTGTTTAGTCACGATTCTCTCTCTCTGTTGTGTCATGAAACCCGATTTGCACTTACTAGATAATATTTTTTATGGCTCCAATGAAACCTACATTTGTCTTAATACCTTATAGTTTTAACTTTACTTGATAGACTAACAACGAGAATGTCCCTAAGCCTGTTACTCCAAAGTTTACAAACCTTAAGATTTTCACCGCCATATAATATATTATAGTATATATTCATATCAACTCATTCATAGATACGTTTATGCATGCAAAGATTTTATAACATATCAAACATCATTACTAAATTGGGTACAAAACAACAGGATGTTTTAAACCAAATTTCATTTGGAGCAAATAAATAGCTTCTTACTGATAAACAGCATCCCATTATACTTTTTTAAGCCCAATTTCCACTTAGCCATAAGGCATTTTATCTATAGCAGGACATAAATTCCTTCGTTTAGAATGTATAATCTCTCATTAGTCCTGGATTAAACATGTGTCAGGTGAGGGACTGTGATCAAATCAAATCATATAGCGGGCGTATAATAATAATGCAAAAGATTGTGTTAAACTAAAGTTTTTTTCCAAGGGCCAGCCTAATTTTATAGCTCGAACTTTCACTATTAACAAAAAAAGATTTATTTTTTCAAGTTGGTGAGTACGCAGATTCTAGACAAGCAATTCCCTTTGTTTGGACTAGATGTGTCGATATGGTTTGAAAACCCCCTTTCAACCCATATTTGATCCAAATTCAACAAGATCTAGACAAGCTAGAGGTGTCAATTGTGAATTATTTGACCTAAAATGCTATAAAATAGTTGTTAATGGGTTAGCCTAATTATATATGAATTGTAAAATGGGTTTTTCCTTATGAACCATTTACAACACTTTTAGTTAGACAATCCCCTCCCTGTTTACAATTCACTTGGCTTTAATTTATCATTTTTACATCTGTTTATTTTTTTTTTATAATTTTTTTTAATAAGTAAAATAAAGATTAAAAATTAAAAATAAAATTGAAAATATAAAAAAAGAAAGAAATATAAATTAAAAATAAAATTGACAAATACAACAACTATTAAAATGCTGTTGATAGCCAACCATCAACCACCGGCTATCTCCAGCCACTAGAGATATAATAATAATAATAATATAATAATAATAATAATAATAAATAATAATAATAATATATAATTATTATTATTTTATTATTATTATTATTATTATTATTATTATTATTATTATTATTATTATTAATATAAAAGTAAAACATTAATATTTTAATAGATATTAATTAAAAAAAAAATTTAATTTTTTAATGTTTAAAAAAATTGAAAATTTTGTTTAATTTTTTCATTAAATTTGTATTGCATGAAAGTATTTTAGAAATATCTTTATCAAAAAAATTATAAGAATAAATATTCCATGATTTGGTTAAATATAAAAAATATTTAAGTAATAAGGGTATGGGTCGGATCGGGGTATAGATCGTTAGATTTATACTACATGAAATAGGTTAAAATGAATTAAATAGATCAATATGGGTTGGATCATATTCACCGAGACCTAAACTCGACTCAATCAACCCATTTGACATCTCTAGTTGGACCTAGCCTATCCACCCTAGCCATGATCACTTTCATGTAGAAAACTTAGTACATGGATTGGGTAAGATGAGGACTTTTAGGCTCGGCCTAAAAAAGGCACAATGGACAGGAAGGGGTAAGCAATGTCCATTTTGGTAGTTGGCTCAATAAAGTTGTAATCTGAATTAGTTCGTAACCTAATTCCAAGAAAAGTAGGCAACTCTCTCAAATTAAGATAGATAATTTCACATGAGCCATTAACCTTAAGTTGTAGTTAATTAATGGTGAGCGGAGAAGAAACACTTTCGTGGATAATGCAAGAAAGCCATCTTTGTTTACGGGGGAGATGTACTGTTAGAATAATCCATTTCAACTATAAGAGTAAATCCCCTTAGAATTAATCTGTAAAAATTATGTTTTTCTCTGCAAATCCATATAGAGAGTAAAGCTCCTGGTTAAATAAGGCATTCCGATTTGGGCCGCATTGTCATGCTATAATTGATCATTGCGACATGATTGATTAGCCTAGGCATGCCATGACGGGCTTGGGCCGGGAGTTCTTTCACCAGGAGCAACATTTATATGAGGCGTGTGGGAGTTTCTTCTTTTGGTTTAGAGTGGGTCTTGCAAAACTAATTGCACATAACCCTAGTACAATTATCGTTCTCGATACTTGGACTATAAAAAAAAAAAAAGAATTACTCGATAATCTCATTTGTCTTAAATTCCTTATTTTATTACAACTAGAATTGTCGGCCAAGAACGATGGTTTCATAAGATTCATGATCATAAAGGGTATCGATCTGCAAAATTCCTTTCTAGGAATCAAAAGGATGGTCGATTTGAGGGTTAATTCCACAAAAAAAAAATGAACGGGTAATATCAATGATAGATTTGCCCCAAAACTAATTTTTTGATCACAAAAAATCCCAAACATACATCTATGATAAGTTTGCCTCATACTAATTTTTTACCATAAAAAATCATATATCGGTACATCTATGACAAATAAACCTCTATTAGTTTCATTAAATTTTACTATCAAATTTGTTAGTTAGATGATACGTGGTAATTGACGGGTTTACAGTTAGGAGATTTTTACCTTCATTTATCGTGTATGCTAGTTTGAGAATTTTCGTGATATGAATCCAATTTGACGAAGTCTAACATAAGGTAAAATTGTGACAAGTATACCGATTTGAGGTTTTTTATGGTCCAAAAATTAATTTGAGGTAAATTTATCATAGGTGTACTAGTTTGAGGTTTTTTGTAGTCAAAAAATTAGTTTAGGGTGAATTTATTATAGGCATATCAATTTGAAATATTTTGAGGTATTAACCCTTAATTTGATTCTCCATACAATATAATCTGTGCCCTCCAATCAAAGCCAAATTATTCTTAATTGGATTGCTAATAGTATCTACAAACTTCTTGGAATGTGACTCGCTTAGATGTTCGTTAAATGATAACCGAGAAACCCGACTTTCATTAAAAAGAACGAATTGTGCCAAGAGACCGGAGCCCAATTTCTTGCTTATTACGTCCGCCTGCTGTATAGTGTATATACCTACTTTCACGATGAGTCGCGCGCCCAATATGATCAGCAACGAGTACAGACAATTCAAGTAAGACTATGAACTAGACCTATCAAAATGAGTCATAAACTCATTTTTTAACCCATATATGATGGACGGGTTATAGGATTATTTATATTCAATAAATAGGTCATAAATATATTTAACCATAATATAAATGTTAGATGGATCATAAATGAAACGTAAATAGTCATAAATGTGTTTACGACTTATTTAAAACGAATCCACCTCTATGACTCTCTCTTTATTCTCTCTCGCACTCACTCATTAAGCAATCTCATCTCAATGTGAATATGAATTTTTTATTATTGGATTAAATATGAAAGTGTTTTAGAAATATGAGTCGGTCGGGTGTGAGTTATGTGTGGATCACTAAATTTGCATTACAATAAATGGATTATAAATTAATTAAATGAGTCTATTTGAGATGGTTCATTTATGATATGGCCCATACCCGACCTGTCTCATCCTTTGACAGGCCTAGCTCTGACCAATTTCAAGAATGATGTCTTGTCATTCACAAGTTGGAAGGCTTGGGCATCAACGTTCTCAGAGTATTTCACCCGACGATGTTGAGGCCATCAGATATGAGCTCATCAATCTAACCAACATCCACATAAACGCAACTTGGCTATCACTTATTCGAAACGAGGATACCCTCAATCACCTCGGCTAATGATGCTTATTTTGTGATGTTTACACTTTCTCCCCATTCTCCTGTGTTAAAGTATGGAGATCATGCATTTTACCATAACTTGTATGATCAGGAGCTATTTGTTGAGAAAATATGACTAGGACAAAAAGAAATAAAATCAGACTTTGAGGTATGATAATACTCTCTTTAAGAAATTATTTTCCTAACAACGTTGTTAATTATTATCGGCAAAACTCCATTAGCATACAACAAAGTCTCAAGCGAGAATATTATATAGCAATTCTAATATTTTTCAAAAAACTCTCAAAGGAAAACAATTGGAGGTGATGGCTGTATGTCTTTTGAAAAGAAAAAAGAAAAAAAAATGGAAGTTTATTCTCATGAGAGACTTCAAAGCTAGCCGGGATTTTATCATTTTTGTGTGTTCTTCTTCGAAGACTGGACCACACTTCGGCTTTGAGGGGGTTGTAACAGTGAATGCTCTCATCTAGGTGTTGTAATATTAATATGGAAATGCGATGGATTTTGTAAATAATTCAATGCGAAAACACTATGCGAAGTAATAGAGAAATAAAGGAGAAACTATAAAAGAATACTTAAGATTTACGTATTTCAATTCCTTTCGTCACCTTCATTCATGAGAAGCCATAATAAATAATCTTCTATAATCGAAGAATCAGAGTTATAATTGTCTGTATGCTCGGGTATTTCCCATCTCTAAATTACACTCAATTCTAAAATGTTTAGAAATAAAAAAACTCAATTAGATTAAAAAAATTACTGCAAAATCACCGATGTCAAGCCCAAAGCAAAGCTTTCCTCGTACGGCAAAACATCAGAACTTGTGCGTTCCTTCTTTTTCCCTTCTTTGGACGGCGGATCGCCTATCACGCGGAAGGAGGCCCAGCATTTTTATTGCTCTCCAGCAAACTCTTCTCGTCGGCACACAAGGACAAGAAAGTCTTGATGATGTGCAGCAATATGGAAGCAAGGGTCCTCTGTTCAAACTGCTTAGTCAATTTTGTGCCCATAAAAGACCGGTCAACGCTTTCCCACTTAAACTCACTTCTTTTTCTTGGAACTATTGTGATCACAACAACCAATGTACAATCCACGTTAAGGAGTTCAAGTCTTGGTCAAACAGTGCTATAATGGAGAACGCCACCACCATAAAAGGAATCCACCTATAGATTAAAATGATTGGACCTAACTCCGAGCTATGGAACGTGAAATCGAAAGTGTTCCCTCGAGGTGAAAGAAAGAAAAATATTTTCTCTTAACTTTAGGGGTAGCAGTGGGGAAGGTAGATTCCACATGATTTATAGATAACTACTCTGCCGGGTAGGCTCATATAGTAGCAATCCCGTCTGAGGTGAGTTATTGGAATTTTCGGCTCCTTCGTTGTCAGCTTGTTCTTCGCACAATGCTTTTAACCAACTTGCTAGCACCGTACCTCCAATTAAGGACCAAAGGAAAATCCACGTTACAGGAGCACAAGTCTTGGTCAAACACCAAAAATTATGGAGAACGCCATCGCCAAAAAGGAATCCACCTGTAGATTGAAATGATGAATTGATCTATATTGTCCACCAGATCAGGTGCCGTAATGGCTCAAATCCGACATAATTTAATAAAAGAGATAAATTAATGATATATGTAAAAAAAAAAACATTACGTTGTTTAAATTTGACGTCAATGGGTAAATGAAATCATAATTGTTTTTGAGAGTCCTTTATAGACATTATTTGATCACGATTATCAATTTGAGTTAGTCTTTGATTCTCTTTTAATTTTAAAGGATGCAAATGATAACTTTATTTCTCTATTCATGTTCCAAACCTGTTTTTGAATAAGATTGGAATATAAAGCTCTTTTTGATAATGCAATTTCATTTTTCTATTTCTGGAACAACTTTCTTATTTTGTGTTCCAAACTTATTTTGAAACAAGTTTTGGATAGAAATCCTTTTGGTAACGCAATTTTCATTTTTCTATTTCTGAACAACTTCTCTATTATGTTCCAAACTTGTTTCTGGAACAGGTTTAGAATAGACACTCTTTTGGTAACGTAATTTCATTTTTTTTTATTTTGGAACAAAAAATTATTATAGCAATGGTTTGAAAATAGAAATGAGAAGTTAAAATTTTCAAATTTTATGTTTCTGGAATAAAAATGAAGCAATAAGAAATAATGTTCATTGCTCAGCTCCCTCTCTCTCGTGTTGCGGTCTGCCGGTCATTATGGTCGCTGTCCACTGGTTCGCCGATCGCTAGTCCACCGTCTACCGGTGCTAATCATCGTCCACGGTTCACCAATTGCCAGGAACCCTAGAAATTTTATGTGTTATTAAACGAATTTCTATTCGAGAATAGAAATTTTGTGTCATTATTAAACGCATTTATCTTCTCAAAAACTCTTCAGAACTGGAAATAAAAAAAATCTATTTCTAGCCAAAAATTAATTCCATAAATAGAATGATTATCATTCGCAACTTAATTGCCAAGGCTGGGTTGTACAGTGTTCTTATATTCGTTTTTCATTGTTGTCGCATAGACGTTTTTGAATTTCACTTGTATTCTTTTTTCGCCTTTTAATGCGGGGGAATTGGAATTTAAGCACAACCTACTCCTTCATTGGTACGACTATTAAAAGTGCCCCAAATATAATTTTTTTTTTCCAATTATATATTTTATTTATCTCGTGTTTTCCTTTCTTTGGTTAACCATCATTTGGTTCGTTGATTGATCTCTGTTGATATCATTACACGTACGAAAAGGTAATATTACTAAAAAAAAACATTGTCTGCTATTAATGAGTGTTGTTACTACATCGGAAATATTTTACCATATGTGAAAGTCATTACCCTGCCGTAGGTACATTTACTAAGTACAAGTATTGTTTATTACGAGTAATGTGCACACTTATCTATTGATTAAAAAAATTAAACGGTACGGATTGCTTGTATAATTTTCAACGGAAAGAGATCTATTCTTATGGTTATGTTAATTAGTTCTAGAAGCCCTTCTTGAAATACATTACTATATATATATATATATATCAGAAAAATTCTTGGGATGTACTGAACAATCATAAAGGGGCCTTGTTTTTTTTTTTTAATGCCAGGAGAAAATTAAATTTTATACGTGATACATTGTTCAAATTGTTCCAAATTTGTTCCTATGTAATATTTCCTTGGGAGACTAAAAAGGAAAAAAAAATGTCTCAATTATAGTTGTCTTCCCACATTCCATATTTTTGGCTTGCGGTCACCTTTCTTTTGTCTTCTTCATTTTCCATTTTCACCTATTGTAGCCCTTTTTGCGGCTAAGACTCTAATTTGATTATGCTTATCGTTGTTTGTTGGGTGTAATTTTTCTTTTCGAGTAATTATAATTTTTGTGCATAAATTATCTAAAAAGTCTTAAATCTATTGTATAATAGCACATTTCAATCCAAAATTTTTCAATTTTATCAATTTAGCCTTAAACCTTTTGATAATTTACCAATATAATTTTTCTGGCCAATTTGGCGAGAAAATGCTGATACGAATGTTGGACATCCTATGTGGCATAACTGGTGTTAACGTAAGCGATTTTTGCAAATTTCTTCTAAATTATTTCTTTTTTCTCTTTTCTCTTTATTCTTTTTCCTTCTTTATTATTTCCATCCACAGGTCTAGGGCCTTAGACACCAGACATAGCGAGATTGCCAAGGACTCGAACTGGTAGGGGAAATAGGGAAAAAGACAAAGAAAAAGAAAAGAAAAATTGAATGCCAGTCGTGTCACATAAGAGGCCAATATTTAGGTCAGTGTTTTTGGCTATTTGCCAAAAGAGTACATTGAAAAATCATTAAAAAATTTAAAACTAAATTGACTAAATTGAAAAGTTCAGAATTGAGCTAACCGCCGAACAATGAGTTTAAGATTTTTTAGAAAATTATCCCACTTTTTTGACACAAAATAATGCACTAATTTCACTTGCAAAATCTTTGAGAAACTATATCTATATAATTGTTATAATAACAATCTCTTCCCTAAGGGCTGTTTTTAAGATTGACGCATAACACTCTAAATAGCTAGAAAGGACTTCTCCATGCTCTGAGGATTAGATTTGCTGCATTCTCCATAAGGAAAAAAAAAGGTGGCCACTTAGGCTCCAACTAAGTTAATATTTTGCACTGCTGACTAGATAGATTACTCATATAAAAATAATCTTACATGCACAAATTCCAAGAAAAATGTTGACCGGATCATAGAATTTGGATCGAGTAAGTCGCCCAAATTTATGAGTATTATAGGCCAAATTCTATATATTAAAAAAAACATTAACTTAAGTCTAATCCCAATTATATTCTCAAAAAAATTTATCTCAAGAAAAATCCTCACTAGTCTAATCCATCCCAGTTAACTCTCCATCCAAACCACCGTTAGTCATCTGCTTCTCACGTGAGAAACCCTCTGCTGAGTTAGATTTGAAGCATTGTTTATCATCCCTATCCTCCGAACCACCCTCATCCAGATCTTTTCCTGAAGCATTTGAAAATTGTCCGTATAAAATTTAGGAAATCATGTACTCCGAAAATTTACAATGCAAAAGCATTAGATATGTCTGAATTAGAGGGTTAAGATTGTTGTTGCTGCTGTGCAAAAAGAATAGATTAACGTCTATGTAGCCCCGTGGAGAATCTACGGATAGAGAGGTTTAAGTTAAGGAATTCGTTGAATCCGCATCTCTCAAAACTCAATCGAGAAAAGGCAAGTTATCGATCTCTTTTATGTTGACATTTCCATTGCACCAGAGAATGCAGAAGCATTTAGAATTTTCTAATCAGATTGAGGGAGCCAGAGTGGTATAGAGAGGTCTAAGTTTCCTGGATTCGCTTCTCGGTTGCTCTAAGGTCTAAGAATTGTCACAATCATTAGGAATTTGGAATGGTCCAAGAACATTACTGTCAAATGAACTCATGTCAACAGTCAACTGTACGTAGTAATCACACCACAACGCTTAACACATTCTGTGTACGAGATATGCTTGAAAGTTTGAATCTTTTCCCTAGCTGTGTCTTTTACATTTATAGCTAGAAAGCAAAACTTTACTTTTATAGCTAGAAAGCAAAAGATGTTGGAAAAAAAAAAGCTCTAGAAGTTAAGAAAAAATAAAAATACATAATTAAATGGATTTATACTTCAAAAGTTGTATTAGCACAACGAACACGAACCGCCCTCGCTGGTCGATCATTATTATCGTGGAAACCCTGCTCGTATCTTTCATGTTTACGTGCCAAAAACATTACTTAAGGATGCCCAAATGATCCGGTCTTTCTTGATGTTAAAAGGCATTTTTCGAGGGACGCAACGATGGAACCAACTTCTCTCCATGCATAATAAGCTCACATATTCAGCCGAATAAAAGAAAATAGAAAAATTTCAAAAAAAAAAGGCCTCAAATGCTCTTAATTTTCTCAAAAAGGGCACGAAATGAATCTATTTCAAATAAGGGCATGAGTCTCTCTTTATTTCAAAAAAAAAAAGGCCTATTTATGTGTATTTTCGTCTTTTACTTTTTAAATTTTTTTCTATTGTTTATTTTCTGTTTTCCTTTTTTTTTCTCTCTCCTCTCTCACCCATCGCCGGCCTCAGGGCATCAGCTTGCTCTCTCCTCCGACGCCCTGACTTAGCAAAAGCAGATCCAACTAGCAAAGACCCAGCAAACGTTCGAAAAGAAGCAGAACCAAGAAATCGGCTGAGACGCACAACAAAACGCTGTATTTGGATCTGGGGGGGAGGGGGGGGGGGGGAGAAGGGGGAGGGGAGGACGGAGGGGGGGGGGAGGGGAGGGGGGGGGGGGGGGGGGGGGGGGGGGTGGGGGAGGGGGGGGGGGGCGATACGAGCGACGCACTGCTGGAGGATCACGTTAGCTGTAGGTGGATCACGGGCATGGTCTTCTTGAAGAGCCCGCAATCGGTGGCCGTCGAGGACGTG
>JAGVVM010010561.1:0-13994 GCA_019149425.1 Psidium friedrichsthalianum
AGGAGCCGGCATCAACACAAGATCTGCATTTAGCATGCACCAACATCTTCATCCTCTTCACTTGCACACAATGCACATTGCAATTCATAGCATTCAGCACGTTCTCCTTCCCCGCTCTGCTCTTTACCCAACACACAAGTAAACTAATGAGCTCACTGCAGTTTGTGGAAGCAGAGAAGTGAGCATCAACACACTTACCATTTGGGAGTGTCTTTATAGAAGTCTTCCTTCTCTGAGAAGTTACCAAACTTCTGGTGCGTGGACATCGGAGAAATCTTGGTATTGATGGGTATGATAGGGATGGTTCTTTTGTCTGCCTTTTCTTGTCCTGGTGGATCCCATGACACAATTCAGACTAATCTATGATTCTGCTCATTCTGAAAGGGACATTGTTCACTACAAATATTTGTTTTGCTTTATCATATTATAATAGCAATATACAGGAAATTTCTGCAATTTGCCCCTGTGATGTGTCCTGGTTGTTTCCTCTAATTACATTAGGAAAATTCTCTGCTCATTATGTTAATGACATAGTGTACATTTGAGTTGAAATCAACCTGCTAATAGGCAGAACATAAGGGCTGTCCATGGACAGGTTAGAGCGCAAGCTAGCAATGCTTTCGGCTACTAGACTCCCACCATCTAACGGGCAGCATTTCACTGCTTCGCCTAGCAGCACGATGTTTAAATAGCAAAGTTTCACCTTACACAGTCTCTTTTGCGCCTAATTCTTGTTCTGCGGGGCCGATTAGCCGGTCACTCCCAGAACTCATTACCTGTGACAGCAATGGAAAATTGAATATGTTCTTCTTTTATTGTGCATGTCATTGCAGTTTCAATGTTGAAATATGCTGATGGATGAAAGTTCATAATACAGAAGAGCGCTAAACTGCAGGAGGTTTCGAAGATGACTTGCAACTCCAGCTTAGTCGCATAAACCGGGGCCCTCTATAGACCAAGTGAGATGTGAGCATAAGCCCTCGGGGGCGATACTAATATGAGATTGTACACAATGGCGGTTGTGGAGAATCAAACCCTTGTCGTGTGAACTATTCCCCAATTGAGTCCAATTCTTACCATTAAACCAGCGGCATGGGGTTGAAAGGCGACGATATTGACGCCTTTCTTTTTCTGGATCAAATCTATATGCTCACTGATTATGGCGATCATTGCTTTGGAGGAAGGAGTTCACGTACTCTTTTTCAGTAACCACTTCCATGAATTAGAGTCCGGTTACTCATTTAGAAAGTCTCAAGGCAGGCCATCATACATGGAATTCAGATGGATTGCAAGCTCCAAAATGATAAATGCAGCAAATTCAAATGAAAAATGCTTCCCAGCAAGAAGATTTTATTGCTGATACACAAAGCTTATCGTGAATCCACATTAAGCATGCAGAAACCCAACTTGGATACGGCTTCACAAGTGTCTTCAGTCGCTTGGATCGGTCTTTTAGATACAGGTGGATCGCCTTCTTTAAGGCATCTTTGACCTATAAGGCAGCATAGTCCTACTAGGAACATCTTAATTATCGGCCTTGTCATTTCGTGTACCTTCAAAAGGCCAAGAACAGTATGTCTGCACACTTTTGAAAAGGAAAGAAAGAATGGGGCATGAGTTAGGATAATACGAAAAGAGAAGCAGAAGGCATTAACATACCTTGATAGAACTCAGATGCACATTAACAGTATCTCAATGGCTAGATGCCAAGTGGTGTGCATAAAATAACTCTCATATGCTCGGCAAAAAAACAAAAAATTCGACGAACGAACTCAATAGTCATACTTTAGTCTGCTAAAGCCAAGAAGCATAGATACCAAGCGAATGCAATAAATCTATGTACCTGGCCTCCGAAGTGTCCTAAAGAGGATCGGCATTTAGGTGATACTCGTGCATCACCCGTGCTTTAGTGTTCTGCTCGGAAACCGGGAGTGATCGGGGTACCACCACGCAGCTAGTTCTTTCAGCTTCAAGTAATGATCGACGATTCCTCCGGTGACCAGCTTCGGCTCCGAATCCCGCCGGCAAATGCTGCCCGGCTACTGCGCCATCTTCCATCTCGCGTTCGCTGCAGGAGAAACAGAGCGGACGCAAATGTCTTGGAACTCGGTTGGGGATATCTATGATGTTTCAAGCCGCGTGAGGAGATGAATTTATACTGCGCTTGCTGCCTGTGCTTCCTCTGACGCACTCTTCTTTACCTTACTTAGGAAGTTGTGCTGTCTAGCTTCTGGACTTGTTTCTCAAGTCTTGTAACTTGCTGAGGAAGTTGAGAGGGAAAGTCATCTCTGTTCAATTTATTGGCTACTTTATTGGAACTTTCTTCCTGTTCGTTGCTTCATTTATTTCTTTTTGATTTTCTGCATTTTGTCAGCATGGTAAGAAAAAAAAAAAGTGAACGACAAATATCTCCATCGTCGAATAAACAATTTAAATATAAATTACAATTAATAATGAAAATATTTTCTGTTAACTAATTATTTCAAATAACACAAACGATCAATTTTAGAAAAATATTTTTCAAACCATTCATTTTTCACGAAATAAACGAAACATAAGCATGATCAACTTTTAAATATCTTCTTACAGTTTGTTGTAACATTTCGTCAATTAATTTGGAAATCAAGCTTAGTATAAGTAACATTACCTTCCAGGGCACGATGTCAAGGTGGCAAATATATAGTACTAGTGTTAAGTCATTTTAAGCAATCAAAGCATCAAATGTGACTTAGAGTTCCGAAAAATATATGCATTATATTCTTGCCCTAGCTAGATTCAATAATACTGGATTTTATCGCATCGGTCTAGGCATACCCACCAAAAAAAGGAACCGAGAGAAAATAATCACCTATCCCCGATTGATTAAGTGAATTCACTTATTAATCATGGGAATACCATGTGACACCAACGATATCTTGATAATGTTGTATCATTCGATTAATGTTAATGAGGTCTCTTTGAGGTAATTTCCCCTTAATCCCTCTCCCTCGACCCTTCCCCTTGTTATTTTCCACGTGGCAACAAGACTATTCTATGAAGAATATACTCTATTACTTGTTTACAAACTATGTCCAAAAAGGGAGGATACTAAATTTAAATTTTAAAGAGAGAAGACTTGCCTGGTTTTATACTCAATGGAGTATATTTAAGGTAGAATAAACTAAACGGATGCCTAACTCTAGGATAATATTTATCTGGCTTCTATCGGCCTTTATTATTATTATTATTGCAAATATTTGTGAAAAAAAATTATGAAGGAAATTAGGTTAAATGGACAAAAAGAACCCAAGGAGTTGAAGATCTTTTAATAAAAAAAAAGGATTTCAATTTAATTAACAACAAAATAACGTAAATGTAAATCTCAATCAACAAAGTAAAATGAAAACAAGTATGTAAAGAAGAAAATCAAAAATTGAAACTAATGCTCCGTTTGTTTCACAGAAAATGTTATGTTTTAGAAAATATTTTCAAAAAGTCATTTTCAGGAAAATGACAACATTTTCCGATCTATGGCTAAATTTGAAAAAGAGCCGAAAATATTATCCGCGTTTGGAAAGGATAATCAGATTTGATTTTTCTAAATACACATACACTGTTCGAGCATTAGTAACTTACGCACAGGCAACGGCGGAACAATGCATGGACATTAGTATCTTGGGTCCAGCCTCAACAAACCCCAAGTCGGGCAAGGGCACTAACCCAAGCAAGGCCACTTGGGTCCTGAGCAAGAGAGTGCAAAGCCGAAATCGAGAACTCGATGTCCATGCATGACTTCTTGGTGCCCCAACACAAGTCCGTAAAAGGCTAGGTTCGAGCCCCGATGCCTGTGCTCCAATTGCCAACACTCAGGCCCGAGTATACGAGGGTCGAGCGAGGGACCCCAATGATCTAGGTCCTCGATGCTCAACCTTGGGTCTGCATCACTCAGCCCTAGTCCATCGAGGCTGTCCAAGGACACCGGTGCCTATGCCTAGGTCTCCAACGATCAGGCTTGAGTCCTTAGTGATTGGGCTCGGGTCTATCAAGGCTGGCCAGAGAACCCTATTTGCTAGGACTTGAGCACAACATCAATGGACACGAGCCCGAGTGCTAGGGACTCAAGCACAAGTATTGAGGTCCCAAGCCCAGCTCAATTGACCTAAGCATGGACATTGAGGTCTTGGGCTTCGATCTCGATAGATCCGAACTCGGGCAAAGGAGATCCAGGCACTACTCTAGTGTTCAAACCTCAGGCTTAGCCTTGATGGACATGAGGGATCCATGCACGGGCATTAAGGATCTTGACACAGGTACTAAGGTTTCGAGCCCGACCTCTATGGACCTAGTCTTACTTTTGCGGACCTGAGTATGTACACTAGCGTCTTGAGGTTGGCCTCAATGGATCTAGGCATGAGCACCAAGTCCTAGGCCTCTAGCCTCGATGGACCTATGCTCGAGCACAAGCGATCCATGAACGAGCATCGGGGACTTAAGCACTACCTTTGTGGACTCGGGCCAGGGCACAAAAATATGGGCACAAGTATCAGCCTACGCTCGACCTTTATGGAGTCATTCCTAGTGCCAAGGCCTCTAACCCATCCTCAATGGATGTAGGCCTGACCGTTGGAGAGCCGAACATCGGCATCAAGATCCTAGGCCCAACCTCGATGGACTTGGGCACGAGTGCCAAGGACTCGATCTTGGATGCTGGGTACAAGGGAATGATGGCAAGTTTCTCGTGCTCAAGCACATAGTTTCTAGTTTGAGCACTGATATTTAGTTAGATTAACTTGTCATAAAAGTGTAATTGAATCCTAAAAAAATTACAAAAAGGGCAATCTAGTTTTAAAACTTATCATGTCAATGCATTCAAGTCCTTTCATTAATCTATCCAATTTGGCTAACTGAAAATATTGACTTGTCTCTTTTTTTATTAATTTTTTTAATCTTATGTGATGTTAATGTGGCTAAAACAACATTATTTTGGTCCAAATATGATTTTAATTCAAATTTCACATGTTTATTTTAAAAATAAGAAAAAATGTTTTAAGAAAAAAAAAAAAAGGAAGATAAAGATGTCACTCCCACCATCGCTGGGAAGGATCAGCTAACCTCACCAACTGTAAGGGAGAGCCTGCAAGCCCTCCCTGAGATTGAGCAAGGGTTGTGAGCCCTCGCCTAGTCTAGTTGAGGGCTGCCAGCACCATTGGTCGTAGCAGCCCTTGACTAGAGTTAGGCGAGGGCCAACAACCATTCTCCCACCATTGTCAACCCTTCTCGAAGATGGTTGGGCGGCAAAGGTGCTGCAACCTTTGCTTGCATCTTCCTTCTTCTTCTACATTTTTGTTGTTTTTTTTTTTTATTGTTTTAAAAGAAATTGCTTATTTTTATTATACATTACATAAATTCACTTTAAAATTAGATTTGGACCAAAATGCGTCATTTTTGCTATGCCAAAGCCACGTCAGCATTTTCCGTTAGCTAAATTGGACGGAGTTGATGGAGGACTCAATTGCATCAATTTGACAAGTTTTATGATTTGATTGCATATTTTTTAAATTTTAGGACTCAATAATATTTTCATGACAAGTTTTAGGATTTCGTGTGCACTTATCTCTATTCATTTTTTATACAAGGAAATCATTCTTCGGAACTTATGCATAGATTTTTCGTTGACTCATTTTTTTAAGTGATCTAAACACTGAAAAAATGAGGAAAATATTTTCTGTAAAGGTCACAAGTGAAAGCAACATGGTTTGAAAGAGCACATTGAAGACGTATATGCCATTGTATTGGGCCCTTTTTCGATCAAATTTTTTCTTCTAATGCATAACAATGAATAGAAAATAAAAATTACATATTGGAACTTGGGTAACTAGAACATCAAAAATCGTTTTTCCAATCATAAACATTAAGTTGTATGTTTCAATCAAGTGTCTTTCCTACAAGCCCATCGAGAGTCAAAATGCTTTATCCGGTTCAGCTTAAAAGCATTAATCCAAACTACAATGCTGAAAGCCCAATGCTAGTAGGGACCAGCATTGGGCTTTCATTTCACGAAAATAAAAAAATTTATATAATACAAAACTAACCCCACTGTCAAAATTACCAAAATCCATTTCAAAAGTTATTTTTAGAAAATAATATTTAATAAATTTAAATTTAGATTATTTCAATAAGGAAATTATTTTTTTACTAATTAATTAATTCGTGAAAATTGTTCTGAAACATTGTTGTTTGTTACTACCGCGACAGTGGAAGTCATATCAAATTTTCACCTTCCTGCTATTTCACTCGTCCAAGTGACGATGTCTGAGAGCCCATTCCTCGGTCTCTTCCAAAACCTTGAGAAGATATCGAACTTCATCCAGAGCCATCTCTCTACCTTCATTGCTCGCCCAGGTAACCTGTCGCGGACTGACAACAACGCTCTCTTCTCCGTCTCAAGCTCGCCCAAACCAAGCGCATCGAGCGCAAATTTTCAAACTTTCAGACCAGAAGAGGTTCTCAAGAAGGTGGGCACTCTGTTTTCCTTCCGCTTTGCTTAGTGTAGTTGCCGTCTCGAGTGAAAAGTTGCGAGTTTTGCGTGTTCCTTATATATGATGGTGTGTCTGGTGTGCATGCTCGGTCGGTGTTTGTGGGTATTCCTAAATGAAGGCTCTCGCCTTTTGGTGAAAGCAAGTGGGAGCATTTGAAATCCATATTCGCTGTGCGATGTTTCATGGCGGGAAATGAAAGGAGACATGGTTTAAAGATATGGTGGATTGGTTTTTGACTTTCTCCCTGGGACACTTGAAATGTAAATGGAAAAATTTGGGCGACCGCAGTCATGAGATACAAAATGGTGATGTTAATATGTGTTACCTGCCACTTTGTTGAATGAGTTTTGAGTTCATCGCTTGGTCTCCTTGAGCCAACATTGACCGCTTCTTTCTGGTAGATTTTACGGGAGCTTTGTCGTGGGTTGTACTTCTGAAGGTCTTTGGAGAAGCAAATTTTCAGTCATGTTAGAGACTAATAGGTTAGTTTAGCGTATCTTAGAGAGCTTGAAATGGAGTGAAATTGATTCAAAATTACCAGAGTTTCGCTGGAAACAAGCATATTTGCTGAAGAATCTCGCAATGTCAGCATTAGGAGTAGTCACCGGAGTTTCACTGGAAACAAGTATATTTGCTGAAGAATCCCGCAATGTCAGCATTTAGGAGTAGTCACCCTGGGTCATTCAGCCATATTCTTCTCTCGTATTGCATGTTTTAGAACTTAGAACTGCTTCATGAGAGTCTTCGTTAGCCCTGTCCTGAAGTTTCAAATCACTTCTTTCAAGATTTTGCTAATCCTTAGTTATGTTTGAGAAAATGAGATTTTTCTACCAATGGAGGGTTGGGGAAGAAATGAAAAATGATATTCTGGGAAGTTGTACTGGACGAATATTTCTCGATGTTGTGACTTGTCTTTTTAGCTTTTCAAACTAGTTCTCCCATCAAACTCTAACTAAATGTTTTTTTTCAGGCACAAATTGCTGCACCTGTAACTAAAGAAGAGCTCGGGAGGGCCACCTGGACTTTTCTTCACACTCTAGCTGCTCAGGTCTTCTCACTAATTGAGCCTCCTGTGTTTCTACTTTGTTTTTCGTTTGCCCTTTACTAGGTTATGACTGAGTATATGAGTATATTCCTTTTTATTAGCACTTATGCGAAGTTCTTTTGAGAACTCTTTACCAGTTTAGGTTGGATAACCGTGTTAACTTTCCACATCTTTCTTTATAAGTACGGATCAATGCAAGTAAAAGAACTTTCAGTGGGGATTTTTACCTATCGATTCCCAGGGAGAGGCTTCTCCATGTTTTCGTTCATTTTTTGAAAGAGCTACATTGAATATTTAAGAGCTTCTTGTTTGCATTAATGATTGTGCCATATTTCGGACAAAACTTCAGCATTCATTTGGGAGCATAAGTAATGATTACTTAATAAATGGTTGTATTATTTTCAATATTCTAATTTCCAACTTAGTATATCCTAATGAAAGTCCTAACTTAGAGGAAATTCTTTGCATGTGTCTCATCTTGTCTCCATGGTGTCCTTTCTGTTTATAGGGAGAATGTTGAATATTCATGAAGTAAATTGAAGAAATGAAAGAATTTCATGCACTGCATGGTTGTGGAGGACTACTGTCCATGGAGCAAATAATGATATCTCATCATCCTTTTCTTGTTTTATGCTCCTAATTCAATGTGCTTTAGGCACTAATTAATTTCCTGAGAAAATTTGTTCTCACCTCGCTCTCATCCCCTCATCTTCATATCCTTTGTCTTCAAAGCACTAGAATAGATTTTGCAGCTTAAATTCTGGCAGCATTTCTCTTTTGCTTGTCTTTTCTTTTAGGCAGTTCGTCCAGCTATCATTTTTTTTTCGGAGAAGTAGCTAATTGAAACTTATAAGATCGCTATTCTGTCTCTAGTAAGCTTAGATTTTGTGCTTAAGCTGTCACAATGCAGCTGCAGTTGTTTTCCTTGACTCAAGTCGAAGATATAAATGCCCTTCGTACTATTGAAATGTTGTTACTTTACAACGCATGCCTTTTCATTTTACTTTTTGCATCTTTCAGTTATCCTGACAATCCAACAAGGCAACAGAAGAAAGATGTGAAAGAATTGGTATGATGATTCATATCCTTCCATATACATTCATCTTATTCATTATTTTATAATATCCCATGCAAGTGAGAATTTCATGAATAATCAGGGAAACACACACGCCACCCCCATCCCCACCACAAATGCACAGCGCCACCCGCCCACAACAAACACCCATACCCAGCCACTAGAGTAAAGAAGACTCACTTGGTTGAATTTTTGTGCTTCAATTTGTAATTCTAGTCTTCGTGCCCACGCACACATACATATGGGTTGAATTTATTGCACTTCATTTGTAATTCTAGTCTTGGCACACACACACACTAGAGTAAAGCAAGAGTCATTTGTTTGAATTTTTTGCACTTCATTTGTAATTCTAGTCTTGGTTTGGCTGTAACTATCATTTTTTAATTTATTGCCCTTCTTCCCAGAGATTTTGCTTTCACTTTTAAAGATGCTTTATAAATTTCTTTCAGAGGAGCCCTGCACAACAGTCCATAGACTTGAGATCAGTTGAGCTTGTTTGCACTTCATTTGTAATTCTTCTAGCCTTGTTTGGTTGTAACTAGCATTTTTTTAATTTGTTGCCCTTCTTCCCAAGAATTTGCTTTTCACTTTTAAAGATGCTTTATAATTTTACTTTGGGAGGAGCCCTGCACAAGAGTCCATAGACTTGAGATGCTAATGCTTATTGTCCGGATATAGATGCATGCATGGTCACTTTGCAAAAGTAGTGATATAATGCTATCCAAACTCATTGCTTCTCATTTTCTGATTTTGACAGATGACTATATTGTCTCTCGAATGTACCTTGCCAGGAATGTGCAGACCACTTTAAAGAAATACTGAGGTCCTCCTCCCACCCCCCACCAAAAGCATTGCATCCCTTGTTTTACATGAATGCATGCACTCAATCAGGGCCTACAGTGGCTTTAGTATTGCTCACATAAGTATAGTCAGTTTGAAATTTAATGAACCAAAAAAAAAAACAGTGATATCTTTTGATACAGTGGTCATGAAGTTACTTTAATTTAGGATCGCATAATTACTCACCAGTCACCAGCTGAACTTTCATAAAGATTAATAAGAAACTAATCCCAGTGAAAGCAAAAAAAAAGAGGGTCTAGATCCTAGTACAAATCAATGCTGTGGAGAGACATGCAATATAATTATACTAATGGATATGGAATGAACTCAGAGTTAAAAACTAGTGCGTTCCAGAAATGTGATATTGGATAAATTATGACAAAGTTTGAGCTTTGGAGTATTTGTAAGCTGTTCCGATCGAAGACACATGTTAGCATTCCGCCATGATTGAGCACGATATTGATGATACTGCGAATTCATTGATGCAGCTTTAGAAGTGCGACCTCCATAATAATTAGTTAGTTTGCCCGAGGAGTCTTCCTGCTACCTTTAATTTTGGTTTTAAACTTAACCATGTGTAAGCTATGGGAAGATTTGACAGATAGTCGCTAATCTTAAAAGCAGATGTGCAAGGGGTTTTTCATCTGAGTTTAGGATGGAAGCAGTGTCTGCATGAGAATAGGATTGACTTTATGCTGTCTCATGGCCTTTTATTTACCGTCTTTGATCCTGAGCAGGGCAAATCCAGCTAACAAGCTAGGATCTCATATGGTTCTCCCAGTGGCTATTGCCATGTGTGTGATAATGTAAGTCAAACAGCAAAGGTAGTCTTCATGTTTGTTGAAATTCTTTTTTAAGTTTGGTATTCCTCTATGATTAGTAAACAAACAATCTATATACGTCTAATAAATTCTTGAGACTAGAGGCTGTTTTCACTAAAGGATACACCATCTAATGGTACTGTCTTCAGTTTTGGCATGTCCGATCCCTTCGGATATCTTGGCCTACTGTTCGATGTTCATCAACGGTCCCGGTCCAAGACAGCAGTTCCTGGTGTTCTTGTTGAGATTGTCACGAGCACCACCCTCCCCCCCAACACTAGAGTTACACTAAATGTTGTTGTGTCTATGGTAACGATTCTGATCCAAAAACTAATTCTGATTAAAATGACGTTTTTTGTAATTCTATTTCCGAGTGAGTGTTGGAGAACCAGAAACGCGTTTGATAACTGCACAAAATTTTATATTTGAAAAAACTGTTGTCTTTCTAATTTTTTTCATTTTAAGTCCAATAAACTATGTAGTTACTTTGGTAAAATTTCATCCGAAATGAAGGCTAAATTTCATGCATACTAATATATAATTTAAAATATCAGTTAGTTTTTTAGCATGTCATAAATGAAACACAAGTTTGTAATACATGATGTTTGAAGTCGATGTGAAGTATGGGACACGTTTCCTATTAGAGGATTTCATTTTTGTCTTTAAATGTTGTGTTGTTCCAAATACATACAAACATAACAGCCAAAATAACAAATTATTCACTGAAACAAAAACAAATCATCCTCCTTGATACGAAGTACAAGCCTTCATTATCATTTTGCTAACTGTTTGTCCTAAATTCAAGTGGGTGTTGGCTCCAGCTCCACGTGCAGATGTCACATTTTTGTGACACACGGCATATGAGTATATATGTTACCTTGCATGTCGATCCCCTATCTTCTGCAACATTTTTTGTAGAAGAGTGAAAATACTAGGAAATTAGGAAATTTTAGGCCTCAATTGATGAAAATGAGGTAAAAACTAGCATATCTAAGCTTTTTCTATTTTAGAAAATTTCTAATTTTTTTGTGATTTTTAAAAAAATTCAATTTTTTCAAAATTTTTTATTTTTATTTTATTAGGTGAGAGAATAAATGTGACGAAAAAATTGAAAGGGAAAAGTGAAAGATGTGAGATTTTTCATTATGTTTTCTGATTGTCAACAGGATCTTTTTCAGAGACCAACTTTTTTTTGTTCTAGATTTACTTAAAAGATTTGATTCTCAAAACTGATTCGAGGAAAAAAATCATGAATCAGAATTATTGGGTTACCAAACATGATTCTCATTCTTTACTTTCATGGGAACGCATCAGAGAATGAGAATGGTTACCATACGCAGAGCCTAATATGATGGATACATATATTTTTCAATTTTGTGCGGAGGGTAGCTTGCTGTTTTTTTGAATAGTCGCCGAATCTCCCATCCTCGCGCAGTAACATATTAGGGCACGTGTGGAATTTGGCAGAAGCATCTATCGACCAGCCTTGCGCAACTACGATTTGGCACTTTGCGCTTCCCCCGAGTGGCCCAAGCCCGATGCTATGTCTTTGAACCTGTCTACCTACTACATATGCTTGACCTGAAGAAGATCATGACGCAATCACCTCCATGAGACAGTTGAGTTAAAAAGAGGTTAAGTCCCCTTCTCTTCGACTCTTAGTCTCTAAATTGAGCGGGAACCTTCCACACCCGACCCACTCAAGTGCCTAG
The DNA here is from genome assembly GCA_019149425.1 of Psidium friedrichsthalianum. Taxonomy (NCBI): domain Eukaryota; kingdom Viridiplantae; phylum Streptophyta; class Magnoliopsida; order Myrtales; family Myrtaceae; genus Psidium; species Psidium friedrichsthalianum. The sequence continues at coordinate 12,012 of JAGVVM010010561.1, forward strand.
GCTTTGCCTGGTGACTTGTCGAGCAGTTATTGTAGTATGTTGACACAACACACAGGCTCCGTCCACGACACGTCCTTCTCGCACATCACTTCTTCAATGGTAAATGACTTGAACACTAGCTCACTGGTGGTGATGCGTCCATCTATACTTCTGAAGACGACCAAACAAAATATCACCTAAGGCAAGATTGCTCGCTGTGGGAGTTATTGATAGGAAGTTAAGGACCGAATGTATTAGAAATAGCGACAGTGCAAGAGTAGAAAGTATAATAGCAGACAGCCTAGAGGAGATCTGACGTAATATATAAAGAGAGAACAGTCGACAGTGTATCTCGCGACTAGTAGACCAAAAGATGAGCACAGAGACTCGACAAAATCAATAGAGAGAAGCCGTCAACGAGAAAGGGCTCATCGACGGATAGCGCGCGCGCACAATTAGCTCCGAGTTGCGAGTTCCACGTGCCTTTGATCTGCAGGGGAACTTTTCAAGAAGGATAAAGTAAAAAATAATAAAACCAAAGAAATAAAATTAAAAAAAAAACTAAAAAAATAAAAAAAAAAAATAATAAAAGTGGTCATACTAATAAATAATTTTTTTAAAAAAAAAAATTATTTAATTATTTTACAAAAATAATTATTTTTGATATTTAATTTATAATAATTGTTAATAATAATTTATAATAAATGAACAACAGCAATAATTATATATATAAATTTATAAATAATGATTTCCTATTGTTTTAGTTGGTTCTTAATAAAAAAAAGTAAAAAAGATAAAAAAAAAAAAAAAAAAGAAAACATAATAAAAAACAATTTAATATAGAAATAAAAATTATTATTAAATTAACTAAATTAAAAATAATAAAAATTAAAATAAATTTAAAATTAAAAATAAAATAAATTAATGAAATAAAATATAAAATTAACAAAAAAAAAATAATATAATTCATAAAATTTTTTTTGGTTTAACATTTATAATGTTTAAATAATTAAACTGTTTGAAAATTATATTTTAAAATTTTATTAAATTTTTTTTAATCATAAAATGGAAAATAAAAAAAAATAGGATTATTTTATAATTTTACTTAATTTGTTTGATTTCGTCTTTGGTCGTTGTCCTTATTTTTATATTTTATTAAAGTTGGATTTAATATACATTTCTTTTCCTTGTTAACTAGATATTTAGTTATAGATATATGTTTTTCCTTCAAAATTATTAAAAGATCATAATAATCAATATCTTAAAAATAGATAAAAAGATTAATTTAAATATTATCGGTATCTTAATTATAATTATTATAATTATTAATCAATAGTGTTGGTAAATAGGAGCGATGTTTAATTAGTATGTTTAAAATATTTGGTATTAATAATAATTTATATAATATAATAATGCTATAATTGCCAATTTTTTTTCTGGTTGTATTATTTTTTTTAATTTGATTTTTAATAGGTATATTTGTATTTATAGTTATTTTATTCTCTAATATACGGCATATTTAAGTGATATACTCTTACTTTGTATAATAAATGGGGAGAAAAACTCGAAGATTTTATATAATACCATAATAGTGAGAAAAATTTACTATACTACAAAATATATTAGTAATTTAAATAATTTTAAGTTTTATTTTTTTATATTTAGAAAGGAGTATGGATTATTTTAGGGGTATTTCTATTAATGTAAAATAATTTTAACAAGATTTTATTACATTTTTTAGTATATTTATTTATAGCTTAATTTGTTACTAAATTTAATTTATATTTTTCTTTAAAAATAATAGAGAATTTTTATTAATTTATTCATGATTCTTATATATATGTGTTAAATATTGTTTTAATTTTTTATTATTTATTTAATTTTCTATTGGTTCAAAATATAATATCCTTTCATTATTTATTTTTTTACTATTTTCCCTCTTAATTTCATACAATAATTGATTAATTATCCGATCTGGGCGGAACAGACAACTGCAAATAATAA